>APFE030724796.1:85864-115141 GCA_000404065.3 Pinus taeda
CTGCTTGGCCCGACACTCACTTATGTTGTGAGTGGAGCTCTTATGGAACTCACACCATTTTCCCGTGTCCTTTTTCGGCTTCGTGGTGTTGTTCTTTACTTGCAGCTTTAGTGGGTTGTCTTGGGTTGCCCCGCCTTGGATTTTTCCTTTGTTTTGTGGTTTAGGGGCACCTTTCCCTTGCTTCGGATTCACAGATCCAAAGTCTCGCTTCTTTTGCTTAAACTTCTGCTCGACCTTGATGGCATATCGGTATGTTGTGCCGAGCGAGGAGATGTTCAGGAATTCTATTTCTTCCTGGATGTACTTGTGTAGGCAGCCGTGGTATTTGAGTATCAAATGCTGCTCCGAATCCTTGATGCCCAACTTTGTGTGAAGGGTATGGAAAAGATTGGTGAACTCCAGCACGTCTTGGTCTCTTCCCTGCCGCAGCATGGTCCACTTTATGTATTGATCCTCATAACTCCCGATAGGGTAGTACTGCTCCTTGATGGCATCTCGGAATGAATTCTAGGTGGGTGCGGCTGAAAATAGTGAGTCGGTATTTTCATCCTTCTACTCGCAGTAGGTTTCCCACCAGTCCTTGACGTGGGGGGCTACTTTGAGAAGAGCGAAAATAATCTTTTCCCGACTCGAAAATTCATGAATAGAAAAATAACCCTCTAGCAGATTTAACCATTTATCTACGGCATCTGTGTCTATATGACCCTCGAATATGGGGATTTCAAAATTAACTTGTACCTTAAAGGGCGTGGCATTACCAAAGTAGCTGCTGGAAGCCGATGCGTCGCTTCTGGGTAGTCGCTGAAGTATCTGGGCAAAGTTGTCCATCATCGTGTTCCTTTGTCACTCGAGGGCTTCTTCGAGCAATATTTTGATAGGATCTCCTACTCCCTCGTCTTTCTTCTCATCCGCTATGGGAGGCCGTCGAGATTTGCGAGGCTGGTCTTGTAAAGGTTCGACTAGTTCAAGCCCTAACTCCTTATATCCCAACCTCGTTGGGGACATGCAAAGAAAAATAGAGAAAAAGTAGACCATTCTGATACCACTGATCCGGATTTAAACAGGAATGCAACAAATCACAGAGATAACCATAAACACAGATATGCAGCGGAAAGAATACTTCATTTCATTAATGTAAAATACTGAAATATGCTTACAAACAGTAATGGAAATAACCTAACTAGTGTGATGGTAGCTTATCTCTGAGAAGAGATGTGGCAGCTACATGCCTCTGAACTATGTTACAATGAGGCTCGAAGGCCTATTTATTGTTGAGAAACAATGGAAAACCCTTAACATTCCAAAACCTAATCCTAGAAGATGAAACACCAAACTGTGGGCCCTGTTTGGGTAAATTGGTACATCAACTTCTTGGGGTCGTAACTTTGGCATGCGATCTCCGTTTAACGCATACAATAGCTCGTTAGAAAGATCTATCTGAGCATTACAACTTTGGGAAGGGAAACATCAGTCTGTGGACCCATGTTGCCCCCATATTTCCCAAAAAACATCGTTTAGGGCCTCAAAACGGCTCCAGAAGTTTAGGACTCGAAAAACTGCTAAAAACAGTAAGTTGTGCTATAATTAAGGAAACTGAAAATGCTGACAGAAACAATGGTGGGGGTTCAGGTGGACTTGGCAGGTGGCCACCAATATCCACCTCGATCACCAATGATGATGTTTTAGCACCCAAATACACTACTACCTAGGAGAAAGCGATTCTACACTTTGAAGACACATTTAGGATGTTGGGAACAAAAAGTCTACAAGCCTGCCAAAGAAGATGGCATTCCTTACCCCACAACCTAGAAACTAGGGAATATCACTCTCCTTAAAGGCTAAGCAATTCCTTGGAGAGAACACCATTGTACAAGAGAATCATGCAGAGGATGAAAATCAGGTGGATAGGACTCAAACTTAGTCCACCCTTCTACTAGGCTTACAAGAAGGAAGAGATGAAGCATAAGAGTATAGGGAGTGGATAAAGATAGAAAGGAATGCAAGTTTTTACCCACAAGAGGGCACACCATCTAAGGAGCCTTGGGATGTTAGAGAGGCCACCAGGGCCATGAAAGAGCTTCACATGGATGATTGAGTTGCTTAGAGGATGAGCAACACCTTCAACAAGGGGTGATGATGAGTCCCATCAATAGGTACATTTTGAAGATCATTATGTCATCCTCCAGCCTTAAAGCTATCCTTCTCTCACCTTAATTCAAAAATTTTGTTATATTGCACTCAGTAAGAGGATTAGAAGATGTGTTTCATAGTATGTGGCCTAATGTGCTTTAATTGTAGGAAAAATAAGCATTTTTTAAGCTATTACTATGCAGGGGCTTGATGGAGAAAAATAGGAGAGAATCTAGGGGGTTTTTCCACCTCCTTAACTCCCTAAACTCGGCTTGAGATCAAAATGTCCTCTCTCACCAGTTTGAATTCATTGGTAGCCGAGTGACTCCTAGTCCAAGTGAATCTCAAGAGGGACAAGATCCGCCATTTTCAAGATCAATGAGGGAATCAATCCTACTTTCAAGGGAACTGCTTCAACTACCCTTTTGTATAAATAAACAAGAAGAAAAGCTCATGAGGATTCAAATTTTTTCTTCAACTAGGTGTAGCTATTGAGCTTGAAGCTTGACATTGTTACTTTAAACTTTTATGTGATGTATGAGACCTGCACTTTTTGATAATGAGAATTTGGATTTTAAGCTGCATCTGAGTTAGTTTCAGAGGGTTGAGACCCTTGGGTTTGGGCCCAACCTAGAGGCTTTGGTCTCTCTTTTTGTACTTATGTTTCTTCTTTATTCCAAGCAGTTCATAGTTTCAAAAATTTCAGTAAAGATTAATCTATAAAAAAACCTGTGATTGCAGCCTCTACATCACCCCTCTTGTGGGAGAATGACTGGAAGGTGTTTTCACCTTCTAAAAGAAGAGTTCAAGCTGTACAAATAGGGAAACAAAAATAGAGAAGTTCACATCCATATTCCAAACCACAAAATCTCTCAAAGCTAAATTGGACCCCCTCCACTGGATAGTTCTTGGAATAAGCTTTGCAACGGTATATGGAGCCCCTCAAATGGACCCTAGAATCAGAAGATATGGCCCGTTGAAGTTCAGGGGTTTGTTGCCTTTGAAAGGAAAGGAAGAAGAGCATATAGGAGGTCGAGGAGAAAATCGACGATAGGCACTTCTGGACATGAATGCATTTGAAAATTTGTGAAATGGAAAAGTTTTGATAGTGTTAAAGTGTCAGGAGGAGCCGATTTTGATTAACAAAGAAATTCAACGCAAAACCAAGTACAGGCAGGCCTTTTCTCTCTCCTCTCGGGGGCCCACATGGCAAAATACTATTGGTCCCGATAAAGCCATGTGGCATTTGACATCATCATGACGTGGCAGTCTGGAGGACACGTGGCATGCAAATCTGGCATTTTTAGGGGTCTTAAGGGGGCATATCTGGGTGACACGTGTCACCACTCAAGAAGCAACATGTGGCACTGATGATGTCATCAATCAGGAATAGACAATTGGAGGTAGCAGTGCATTTTGCATCACAAGGAATTTTTTGATTTCGAACTGCCGATAAAGGGGCTTCGATAAGGGGGTTGGCCCACAGTCACATAAAGAGTCAAGGAACCAAGGGCTAAGGCTGAACACATAGGGATAATCGGCAATCGTTGATAGGCGAAATTGAAATGTCGCAAGTCCAAGTTAAATCCTCAATTGGAAATCGTCGATAAGGGAGCTCCGATATAAGGGTTGGCCCATGGTCAATGAGAAATCAAAGAACCAAGGGCACAGGGTTGAGTCGAAGCATAGAGAGCTATTGACAATCAGCCGATTTGAATGTCGCACCATTATAAAGGAATTGTGAGAAAAAGAGTCGAAATATTTAACAAAGGAAAGGGGATCCCAGACACGAGTCCAAAGGATCTAGCGCCTTAGGTCTAAGCCCCAGTTACAACTCCCCGGTCATATGAGAAGAAATGCACAAAGGGGCTAAACCAAAGGGGGCCAAGGGAGATCGAGACTCGCTGCTTTGTGATGCCTTTTAGAGTCAAAGTCTCGATGCGGTAATGCTCCGATAGCGTAATACAGGGAAGGCTAAAGGAGACAGATGAGTTGGTAGTTGTGATTAAGACATGTTATGGCCATCATGGGTGATCTCTCCTGGTTACTGTGAGTGGTGAAGCCAAACATTTAAAGAGGAAAATGACAAGCGAATTAGCTGAATCATCGGGGTAGTGATGTGGCCTGATCAGAGGTGATTAGAGGGACGACACAGAGATATTTTCCTCACCGTCATTCAATTTTCCTGATTTTGTGTCTTTTGTAATTTCTGTTTATTTCCAAGAAGGGAATCAAATCTTGATTGTAATAATTTGGGCAGCAGGCCTTTGCATACCGAGACAGCTAGTCTATGAAACAACTAGAGCTCAGACGAAGATATTTTTTGTAACTGATATTCCAAGCTCCCCCTCTTCTTATAAAAGGGAGGAAGAAACACTTAAGAAATGTTTTGAATTCTAAAGAATAACTAAATGTTATTTCTGAAACTATATGACTTCTAGATTTGCATCTTTCAAAATATTAATGAAATAGTGGTGATTCCAACCTTCGAGTACTGCAATATGTTACCTCTATGTTAAATTCCATTATGTTCACATCTCCTCTTTGATTTCATGTAATTGTAGCTACCAAAAATATTTCATATGTTCTTATAAATTCATTTGTATCATCTTGTTAATGCACATGCCTGTATGTATCTTTGGGATTATATCTTTAAACTAGTTGATCGGGATCTGGATTAGGGGCAAAAATTTGCTCAAAAATCAAAATTCTCAGAATCAATCAAAACCTAAATGACTGCATCCATCTCGGCAATATGATCCCAACGCAACTCGTTTCACTCAAAACAAAGTTCGTATGAGAAAGTTAGAGCGTTCTCATCTTTTGGTCAAATAAGGGAATTTTGGTACAGGCCGAATGGGATGTTGACTAGGCATCCGTATAGACCAATCAACAAAAATAATATTCTATGGAATATTCCTTGAAATATTCTTGGAATATTCCAATAGGTGGACCAACCAGATCGTGACAAGTGGTGGCATGTAATTGGTTAAAGCAGTTTTGGTGGAGCAATGAGAGGGTGACATGTGGGAAGCCTAGAGGTTGCCACGTGCCCTCTCAAAGGTTGGGTAAATTTTTATGGGTAGGTTGAGGAGTTGAATTTGTGACCTCACCTGAACAAGCGCAATGCTCTACCACCATACCAGACATGTGCTTCTCAACCAACTAAGGGCACACTTTGTATTTAAATGTTAAATACTTTGAAGTTTGGAGTTAACCACTACCATTAACCACTAACGGTTAACCTCCATGTGACCAGTTTGTTAACTGTTGGCAGATTGGGAAGTAACATAAACTGTTAGCATTAACCTTAACGGTTAACCATCGCATGTGAAAACAAACCATGCTTAACCGCTAGCATTTTATGTTAATTGCAGATTA
Source organism: Pinus taeda (assembly GCA_000404065.3). NCBI lineage: Eukaryota > Viridiplantae > Streptophyta > Pinopsida > Pinales > Pinaceae > Pinus > Pinus taeda. The sequence continues at coordinate 91,376 of APFE030724796.1, forward strand.
AGCGCTAAGTGAATTTAGTGCTAATTAAATCGTGGTTATCGTTAATTAATTTCAAGATTAGTTCGGTGGAGTTTTTGGCGGAGCCGACAAATCTGGATCTAACTCCAAATTTGGAGGAGTTAACTGGATTTTATTTTATATTTAGTGGAGATTTCCTAGAAAAACTAAAGAAGCCATAACTTTGGCAATTTTCAACCAATTTTGGCTTAGAAAGAGTCATTCCTAAATGATTTTGATGCTCTGAACACAATGGAAGAGGTTGCAGATGCAAGAAAGGCAGTTCTTTATGTGATTTTTCTACGTTTAGTTTTAATGAATCCTAGGGCCACCAGGAGAGGAGGTCAAGCCTAGATCAACTAAAGTCCAATTACAGAGCTTGGAAGGTAATTTTTGGGGTTTTTGGGTATTCTGAATCTAATGGAGCAGGTTGCAAAGCCATTGGAGCATTACAGGTGCATGTAACAATAGGATTGACCATTAATCCAAAGAGGGCTAAGCCATTGAAGCAAGTCCAAGGAGATGTAGCCTAGGAGGGGTGAACTCCTTTATCAGTTGCGTGTTTATGAGTTTGTTGTGTTTTAATTCTCTGCATTTTACTTGTTTTATATGTGTTTTTAACAGCTAATTAATCTCATAATATTTCTCATAAAGACACATTTTGGTTAAATTGAGACGATCCTAAACACATTTTTAATACTGATGAGGGAGCTTGCATAACATTAACAAGTTTGCCCAACATTTCAGATCAAGTTGGTATTAGAGCACTGTTAGCTCATTTTAACCTTGAGATGTTTTTCCAAGGTTAGCTATAAAATTAGCTATTGGTTTTGTGTTTATGCAAGGAGAATTTTACTGTGTGCAAGTTTATGTGATGGCATCTTCAACAAGCGATGTTTCTAATCCATCTTCCTTAGCAAGGCTCTTTGATTTAGAGATGTTGCAAGAGTTTACCATCATGAGATATATGGTGCAAGAGATGAATGAAGGTAGGAAGGAGAACACTATACTTCAAGAGGAGTTGATGGCCATGAAGGAGAAGAAGCAATAGCTTCTTGAAAAGATGCATGAGATGGAGATTCAACTCCATGATGCCAAGGAAACCCTAGCCAAGTATGTGCATGAAAATGAGGTATGCAATTCAAGTTTACCTTCAATTTCCTCTCAAAATGAATGTTTTGGTGCTTTTGAAAGACAAAATAGAGGAATAGGGTCCAAATTATTGATGAATATGAGCTATGAAGGTGAAGGGTTAGGCAAACATCCACAAGGCATAGTTGAGCCAATTGTTGTTGAGGAAAGGCCTAGGTATTTGGGTCTTGGTTATGGACAACCTGATGGAGAATGCTCCAAATCCAAGGAGGCACATGAAGGTTTTCCAAGAAGGACTTTCATTACATGTTCGTTACCTCAAGTTTGTGAAGTTTTTGTTCATGAGGACTGCAAAAGTTTTATACCCACTTTACAAGAAGATGCTCATAAGCATGCAACTAATGGAAATGACAAACAAGAGGATGTTGAAAGCTCTAAGGTCATTGAAACCATTGTTGGTATTCCAAAGAGAGCCACTACCTCATAAATTCACCTCCTCAAGAAGGCGACAAAGGTGAATGTGCAAAGTATAAATCTGCCTTTAATCAAGTTTCTTTTGATTATGATAAACATGGTAAATCTTCACAGAAGATTTGGAGAAAATTTACATGTTCCTTTTGTGGTTTGAATAACTATACTGTTTTGAGGTGTTGGAAGAGGATATACATACACAGGAAACTTTCAAAACAAAAAAGACAAAAATCCAAAGGTCCACTGGATAATGGAAGCCATGTTGAAAAGAAGATGCAATTATTTCGCACTCATTTCCATAAGCACAGTCATCTTGTAGACAAGTGTTGGAATTTGCATCCAACAAGTCATCCACGACATTTGAAGAAGGTGGAGAGAAATTTTGGCAAGAATGGAAAAGAGGATTCCATAATTCATGTGGGTTAGGATGATACACATGATGAAGTGCAGCTGAAAGAAGCGCCATTGAAATGGTTTGGAAAGATATGGTTAGATTTCTTAACCAATTAAGGCCTTGCATTTCTTTTGAAAATTGATGCAAATCTTGCCTTATTTGATGCATTTCCTTGTTATTTGGATGCATTTATTTTCTCCTAAAAGTATGCTGCATATTGCATGAAGCAAGATGTTGGAAAAGTATAGTTATGTTGACTCACTTAGATGCAGCGAAGATGGCAATTTGCAACTACAAATTTTGCATGCATGTTGTGTTCTTGAACTTGCATGTTTATGTCAGGAAGGTGTTCGAAAGTAGAGTTATGTTGACTCACTTAGATGCAACAAAGATGGAAATTTGCAAGTACAAATTTTGCATGCATGTTGCATTCTTGAACTTGCATGTTTATGCTAGTTTCGAAAGTGGAGTATGTTGACTCACTTTATTGCAGCAAATTTGGTTATTTCAACTCTTTAAGTACTCATACATACCAGTGGGATTCTTGTACTTGTGATTGTACTTGTGAGAGGGTTGAGAAATGTTATACACGCATGAGAGTTTGTGTGCGTGAACAATGGAAATTTTAATAGTTTCATTGTGTTTAAACATGCATGAGTGATTGACTTGTGTTGGTTGATTGCTTTGTTAACATGTATGTTGTCAACTTGTAAATGTTGATCATTTTCACATGCATGAGTGTCGGCTTGTGATGTATGTTATATCAACTTGGAAGACTTGATTTTGTCTCCAAAGATGAAAGGGAAATGTGATTAATTATTTCATGAGAATGTGGAATTCTTGTTGTAAATCGTCAAGTTGTTATACATGCTTTTGCTTGACTTGAAAGTCAGTTGCTTTGAAGAAGCATGTTTTTTTGAATTGTGTTTAGTAAACCATCGACTAAACACCAAGATTCTTTATACACCAAGATGTAAGAGTACATGGGGATGTTCACATGATGTGACATTTGTGCTTTGAAGAAGAAAAAGGAAGAGGTCGTCAAGTTATATTCTTGCATCATTGTTTTTCAAGGTTAATGGTGTTTCTTGTGATAAGATGTCGTAGGATTTTGGAAGGTCCATGCTTGAGCAAGAGGCTCATGATTATCCTTCATTCTCAAATCATGACACGAGTAGCATGTTAATACTGGAGGATGATGGAATCAAGACGCGAAAGGAGACAAAAATGCCAAAAACAAATTGTAGCCCTTATAAAATATCAAATGGTCTACAATGTGATTTTATGTGTTGACATCAAGAAGTGAAAGAGATGGTGAATTCATTCTTCCATATGTGGAATTTAGAACCATGGAGGTAAAAGAATGGTCATTTATTTTATTGTTATTACTAATATTGGAACTCATTGCTCTAGTCCACTAAGATGGGCTTAACTTGGAAAAGTGGTTTCCAAGGAGAAGCTTGCATTGAATGCATGTGTTGCAAATGAGGAACACGATTCTCAGTGGGAAGGCCATCATTCAACTTTCCAAGCACCGAGGGATCACTTTGTTACAGTAGGGTGTTTAATTAGTAAGCAACCAACAAGTGTTGAATTGGGTCAGCAACAAAAGGAGAACATTGATTGAAGTGCCAAGCCATTTGCAAGGCAAGGCATGTTAGTGAACCCAAGTGGTTGTCATGGAGATTTTTCTAGGTAGAATCAATTGATAGAACTTGGGAAGGAGACGAGTATTCATCTCTCATAAGATGACCAGCTTTTGTGGGTCCAAAAGCTCGTCAGTGGGAAGGAGTGATCAGAATATGGATTAGGGGCAAAAATTTGCTCAAAACTAGAAGTGCTTGGAATCGATCAAAACTTGAATGATCACGTCCGTCTCAACGATACAATCCCAAAGAAACTCGTTTCACTCAAAACATAGTTCGTATGAGAAAGTTAGAGAATTCTAATCATTTTGTTAAACAAGGGAATTTTGGTACAGGCTGACTGGGATGTTGACTAGGCATTTGTATAGCCCAGTCAGTAAAAATAATATTCCAAGGAATATTCCTTAGAATATCCCTATAATATTCCCATAGGTGGAGCAACTAGATCATGACAAGTGGTGGCACGTAATTGGTTAAAGAAGTTTTGGTGGACCATTGAGAGGGTGACACATGGCAACCCCGCAAGCTACCACGTGCCCTCTCAAAGGTTGGGTAAAATTTTTATGGGCAAGCCAAGGAGTCGAACCTATGACCTCACCTGAATAAGTGCAATGCTCTACCTCCAAACTACACATGTGCTTCTTAACCAACTAAGGGCGCACTTTGTATTTAAATGTTAAATACTTTGAAGTTTGGAGTTAACCACTACCATTAATTGCTAACGATTAACCTCCATGTGACCAGTTTGTTAACCTCTGGCAAACTGGGAGGTAACATAAAATGTTAGAATTAACCTTAACAGTTAACCGTCGCATGTGAACACAAACCATGCTTAATTGCTAGCATTTTATGCTAACTGCGGATTAAGCGCTAAGTTAATTTAGTGCTAATTCAACTATGGTTATCATTAATTAATTTCGAGATTAGTTTTGGTGGAGTTTTTTGCGAAGCTAAAAAATCAGGAGCTAACTCCAAATTTTGTGGAGTTAACTGGAGTTTTTTCAGATTTAGTGGAGATTTCCTAGGAAAAACTGAAGAAGCCATAACTTTGGCAGTTTTCGACCAATTTTGGCTAAAAAAAAGTCATTCCTAGATGATTTTGATGATCTAAGCACAATGGAATAGGTTTTAGAGGCATAAAGGCACTTATGTATGTGATTTTCTATGTTGAAGTTTAAGGAACCTAGGGCCACCAGGAGAGGAGGTGAAGGCTAGATCAGTTGTGTTATATTCTTTCCACAACTAGCCTACATAGTTAATTCAGGGGGTAGAGGGGGGCGGAGCCCCCCCTTTGTTGTTCCGATTGCGCGGGGAGGGGGGGGGTCACAGGGGCGGCCATAACCCCCCCCTCGTCTGGGGTGTTTGAGGGGGGCGGGTAGCCCCCCTCTATGAAGTCTGGGGCAACGCCCTGGGGAAATTCTTTTTGGACCCTATATTAGGTTGGGCAGACCTACCTATGGTTTTGTGCATGGTTTTCACACATGGTTTTGGACGCGATGGTTTTCGGTCCATGGTTTTCAGTCCATGGTATTGGATGCTTCGGGATGTATAAATATTTATTGTAACATTGAAAGGAACATAATGAAAAAATCAATCTGGTAGTCCCGATTTTGGGATCTAGGGGAAAAACTCTATGTATATGTGTTTTATGTGTTATGTTCTCACATTTTTTATTCTATGTGTTTTAGAATTCGTATGTAGGTAATTTCTGTATGGGGTTAAAATCTACAAGCTGAAGTCCAATTGCAAAGCTTGGAAGGTCATTTTTGGGGTTTTTGGGTCTTCTGAATCCAATGGAGCAGGTTACAAAAGTCATTGGAGCACTGCAAGTGCATTTAATAAGATAATTGACCATTAATCAAAAGAGGGCCTAGCCATTGAAGCAGGTCCAAGGAGATGTAGCCCAGGAGGGATGAACTCCTTTATCAACTTTGTGTTTATGATTTTGTTGTGTTTTTCTTATCTTCATTTTACTTGTTGTATATGTGTTTTTAACATCTAATTAATATCATAATATTGCTCATAAATACACTTAATCCTTCACATTTTGGTTAAATTGAAATTATCCCAAACACATTTTTAATACTAATGAGGGAGCTTGCATAACATTAATAAGTTTTCCCAACATTTCAGATCAACAACGCTCCATGAATCATAGCACCCAATCCTCTTTCATCCATTATGTCTATCTTTAACTCAAATAAGTGTAGAATTATTGAAGTTTCAAGCTCTATATGATGAGTTATTCCATCTCCTTCTCTTCTTTCATCGCTCTACCAAAAGCTGATTAAACGGTAGGTCCTAGAACTACTCAACCCCCACTAGTTTATACCTATATTTATGTGAGTTGTATATGTGAAAGATACCATAAATACATGGCTTATGTCCTTGGATGAATGAACCAACTCATGTTGTTTATTGTATATATGTAATTACATATGTGTATAAAATGTATATAATGTCTCTAGTTTCCTACAAATAATATGAGACACATAAAATCTAGATGTTCCCAGGCACTGGTCTTGTAAGAAATCTGAGGCTATCTCTAGAAGTGACAACATTTTTTGGCGTCGTTTCTGGGGAATGTATTGAATGATTTTTCCCGTGGGATACGACAAGGTAAGCACTCTTTGTGTAGGTGAGAAAAGAAATTATGATTGCATCCTCATCACCTTGGCCACTCCACAAATATCATTATAATTTATCATATTGGATTTTAGAAAGCCTCATACTCGCTTAAATACCTCTCAGTAGAAAACCCCTTCTATATTTGACCCATAGAAATTAATTTTCAGGAGAGTCTGGAAGGAGAAAAATCATACTACCAATGCTATTGTCTTATCATTCTTTGAAGATTCCTCCTCCATCTCCCAACACGTTGTCATCCACTACTCATATTTTACTCTTAAGGTCCTTGCATACCCTACAAAAGATGAGCTAGAGCATCGTGCCCCCAAATCAGAGATCTAAGAGAAAGAAATATATGTTACGACTCCTTTCATTTCATTTCCTCCTCCTCCTGAGATTGAAAAAGGTAAAGTTATCCTTAATAATAGAATTATACACTATACACTTAGTCACACTACTCTTAGTCTAGTGACTCCAACCACTATGTTTTTGGCCCAAGTTCCTCCTATAAATCTTAATCCTCCCCCATTAATCTATATGGTTGTTTCGGGTTTCTTACTAAATAAATATGCCCCTCTAGATTTACCTCAACCCCTAAGTGCTATGCCTCAGGACTACCTAAATATTTTGCATAGGTTCAATGGAGAGGATGAAAACATTGCACAGAGACACATTGAAACCTTCTGTGCTTTTGCTGAGAATCTAAACGTAGAACAACTAGATGTGGTCCTTAGACTCTTTGTGAAATCCCTAGATGGAGAAGCCAGAAAATGGTTGAAATCCCTACCTAATGTGTCCATCGCTAACTAGGAGGAACTTGAAAACTCTTTCACACAAAAATGGGGTGAAAAGAGAGATCACGAGTATGTCTTCACAGAGTTCAATGCTATAAGGAAGAAGCTAGAAGAGGATATTTTAGAATTCATAAAAAGGTTCAATAAGTAGTATAATAACCTACCTATTGAGATAAATCCTCCTCAAGTTGTTGCTCATGTAATATTTGTGGGAGCCTTTGAGTCTGAATTTGGATTTTCCCTAAGGGAGAGGAAGTCTCATACTTTGGATCAACTCCAAGTTGATTCTCTTAAGGTAGAAGCAAATTTCACCTTGGCAGGGAAGTTAAGAGGAAATAATGAACCTACTGAGAAGAAAAAGGGGAAAGAAGAAACTTCCTCCTCTGGTCAAGCTAAAGAATTACCGAATCTGAAGTGGGAAGAAATGGATAAACTCATTAGGAATTTATCTCATAAGGTGGTGAATCTTGAGCTTGAGAACAAGAGTCTCCTGAAACCGAATGCTCAAGGTAAAAATCGAGGTTATAACCCATAGTATAGAAAGCCACCATTGCAGATACTTCAAAGGAAAGAAAATATCAACTCGATCAAATCCCTCCTCCTATATATATAGAAGATTATCTAGATGAACAACCACCGGATACACCTAAGATGTAGGGAAACTTGTATTCCTCCTTCTCTGAAGAGGAACCGGAAAACATGGCTCACCATGAGATGTGCCATGATAGAGAAGCAACAATAAATGAGGAGAACATAGGGGATTATGGTAAACAATTTTCGGATTTCATGCAAGCACAACTACATCGAAGATATGATCTCAGATCTTCAAAAAAGAGTTCGAGGGAACCTGAACACAAGAGGAAACTATTCCCCAAGATATTCCCCTAGTGCTAAATAAAGGGAAAGGGAAGTTGAAACCTGACTCATCCAAAGTAAAATTCTCCTTAAATAAGGAATGCAATAGCTCCGAGGAACACACAGAAGAGAAGGCACCCGTTTTGATAAAAGCTACATGTGATAAAGAAAGAGATGTAGAGCTGAGAGGCATAGAAAAGGGCCAGTCTGCATTCAATCTTCAGAAGGAACTCGAGAAGGTAAAGATCAATGTTCCCCTGACTAAAATTCTAAAACAACCCACTTATAGCTCAAGTCTCCCAGTTTATGCTCCCATCCACCTTAGTATCGACCCATGACTTTTTAAACCTTCAAGAAGAGAGATCAATGGTTGTCTTTGGGCCTCATGTTGAAGAACTTGATCCTTCCACTGCACCCTTCTATGTGACCTTGGTAATTCATGACCTCTTATTGCATAACTGTATGTTGGACTCTAGAGCCTTGCATAACCTCATGACCTTAGTCGTGATGGAACAACTTGGCTTGCAGATCACCAGACCCTACAAGGACCTATAATCCTTTGACTCTAAAAGGGTCAAATGCTTTGGAATGATAAAAGATCTGGTGGTAAACCTGGCTCAGATCCCTGTGAAGAGCATAGTGATGGACATAGTAGTGGCAGATATTCCCCCTCGATTTGGCATGCTCCTATCCACGTCTTGGGGTTCCATGGTGGGGGGCTCTATAAAATTAGATCTATCTTATGACATTATTCCCACTTTTGAAGGCGAAGAAAGGACGTTGTACATAGAGTCCAGATTTGTAAAAACTATGACCCCAGTTCAAGGTTCTAAAAATTCTCCAACGTATGGAAAAGAAAGTGACCTCTCTCGCTTGTTCCTAGAAGAAGACGAGACCATCTTAGAAGAAACACAAGTACATCTAACGATGCAGTTAGATTACCAACACACATATAAAACAAAGTATGGAAATTATACTTTGATAGAGCAAATTCCAAAGAGGTTAATGGAGCAGGGATATTGTTGGTAAGTCTTGAGGGCAGCTTGATACCCCTCTCATTCAAGCTAGAGTTTGAAGCAACCAACAACGTGGTAGAGTATGAAGCATTTCTCCTTGGGCTACAAAAAATAATGAATATAAATATTGAATGCATAACTATGCACGGAGACTCTGAGCAGATTGTAAAGCAGAGCCGAAATCAATGCCAGGCTAAACACCCCAGATTGAGGACTTACCGAAATGAACTATGGGATTTAATTGATAACTTCTTCTTGGCCTTTAATATTCAATTTCTGACCAGAGAAGGAAACATAATGGATGATTCCCTTATGGTAGCAGCAAGTATCAGGTACGAGGTGGAGGTCAGACACAGACCCTCCATACGTGATAATGTCAAACACTGGCAGGTATTCGAGGACGATGAAGAGATCAAACGATTTATAGTGGTAGTTGGGGAATTTGCTAGCTAAACTATTGATCAAGGAGAGGAAAAAGAGGCAGATCAAGAACCAACTCCATGGGAAGACACTATGGTTGGACATAAAATTCTATAACTGAAATAAAATACTATTCCTCGTGGGCTAGTTCCATTGGAAATATTATTTAACAAGAATGATGTAGCCTCCAAACCAATGGCTCTGGAGATGGACGAATAAGTAGAATATTGCAATATTGTCTCAAAAGATGAACCCGAGATGATCAGTCTATCAAAAGGAATCCTCTTATAATATAAAAACAGGTATTTAAATCTCTTCAACAGCTATAAGGATGTTTTTCCTTTGTCTTATGAGGATTTAAAAGCATTTGATACTAAAATTTTACAACATATGATTCCTCTAAAAAGTGGAATAAAATAATGCAAGCAGAAGCTCAAGAATATTAACCCACTCTTACTCCCTTATGTTGAAAAAGAAGTGAGGAAACTTATACAAGCTAAAATCATAGTGCCTTGAAGGTACTCAGAGTGAGTGGCCAACTTAGTCCCAGCCCGAAAAAAGAATGGAGAAATAAGGTTACGTGTATATTTTCGTAACCTTAATAGGGCATCTTTGAAAGACAATTACCCACTGCCCAAGATGGATTACATATTACAGAAGGTGGTTGGATCAGTTAGAATGTCCATGATGGATGGGTTCTCTGGTTACAACCAAGTGGCAATCCACCCTGATGATCAGAAGAAGATTGCTTTCACCACCCCTTGGGGAACTTTCATGTATGCTCGCATGCCTTTCGGTCTTATTAATGCAGGGGCCAAGTTTTAGAGAGGTATGGATATAGCTTTTTTAGGAGAGAAATACAAGTTCGTAGTGATATATTTGGACGATATCACAGTCTTCTGTAAGACTGATGAAGAGCACATCCTCCACTTGAAGCTCACCTTTGAGAAATGTAGTAGATATGAACTATCTTTGAATCCCAAGAAATAACAGTTTTTCTTGAGTGAGGGGAAGCTACTAGGACATATAGTAGTGCAAGAAGGATTGAAAATTGATCCCAAGCAAGTCAAAGCTATTAGTCACATTCCTCTACCCAGAAATAAGAAAGAGGTCCAAGTCTTTTTGGGGAGAATCAATTTCTTGAGAAGGTTCATACCCAACTATGCAGAAATATTGAAGGGTGTTACTAATATGCTTAAAAAGGAAAATGAAGTCAAATGGATCCCTACCTCTCGAGATTATTTTACTAGAATTAAAGAAGCTTTTGTTGAAGCACTGGTACTAGTCAGCCCTGACTACTCAACTTTTTTAAATCTTTTCTTTTGATTCTCCACATACTATTGTTGTAGTTTTTCTACAGAAGAATAAATATGTTTATGAGCAACCCATCACCTTCTTCAGGAAAGTCTCGAGGGATTTTGAGCTGAAATATAACATATATTAGAATCAAGCATATGCACTAGTCAAAGCTTTGAAGGCATTTCGAGTGTATGTGCTACAGTCAGAAATCACAACATTTGTCCCAACGATAGCGGTCAAGGACATCCTTGTGCAAGGAGATAGTGAAGGAAAAAGGGGTAGGTGGATAGAAAAGATACATGAATATGAGTTAGACATAAAGCCTACTAAGCTCATAAAAGGCTAGGGGTTGGCCAAGATTTTATCAGAATCTAATTTCCAAGCTTTGGGAATGAACCTTATAACAAAGGAAGGTAGAAGAGAAGTTCAACAGAACGGGATTAAAACATCAAAGCAAAAGATTTGTGCTAAATATGAGGGGTCACCCTGGTATAAGAATATCATCCATTATCTCTTGTTCCTTGGGTGCCCACTAAGGCTGGACAAATCTAAATACAAGACTTTGAGACTGCAAGCTCAAAAGTATATCATATCCAATGGTCAACTCTACTAGAAGGACTCAGTGAGAGTTTTGTTGTTATGTTTGGTAGAAGGTGAAACCAATAAAGTGATTGAGGAATTCCATGGAGGAGTTTGTGGAGGTCGCTACAATTGGAAGACCATAGCTCACAAAATCCTCAAGGCAAGATTATACTAGAATACACTGTTTGGAAATGTTCATTTACAAGTCAGGTCATGTTAGAAGTGCCAAGTCTTTGCTAAGAGACAAAAACTTTCTCCTCTTTCCCTGATCCCAATGCATGTGGAAGAACCCTTCAGGCAATGGGGACTAGACTTCATAGGAGACATAAACCCACCTTCGAGTGGCCAACATAAGTGGATATTAATGGCCACATATTATTTCACCAAGTGGGTAGAGGCCATCCCAGCCAGAAACGCTACAGACTTAGTGGTAGTCAAGTTTATGGAGGAGAACATATTATCTCTTTTTCATTGTCCTATCAAAATTATCAATGTCAATGCTCAAGCCTTCAAATTCACAAAATTCATCAACTTTTGTGAGAATTTCAATATCATCATTGGGCACTCCACTACCTACTATCCTCAAGGAAACGGTTTAATTGAGTCCTCAAACAAAACCATGGTGAGAGTGTTGAGGAAGGCCATCACCGAGAATAAGAGAAATTGGGACACTCAATTGAAGTTTTCCCTTCAAATTGGGTCAACTGAGTGACTCCTAAATGTTCCAATGGAAAATCGCCTTTCGAGCTAGTGTATCATAAGGATGCAGTCTTCCCAATCCAATTAGCAATGCCAGTGGATAAGTTACTACAAGAAGCTGAGGAGGAGCCAAGTGCTTTGACGCGAAGGATAAACCAACTGGTTGAGCTTCATGAAAACAAGGAATAGGTGGGGACTAAATTGGAAAATTACCAACAGAAGACGAAATCATTGTTTGACAAAAATTCCAAGGATAGACCTCTTCAGCCAGGGGATTTAGTTCTCAGATGGGATGGCCGACGGGAAGAAAAAGGTAAACACAGAAAATCTGATTCACTTTGGTTCAACCCTTTCAAAATTTCAGAAGGGAAAGGAAATAATACGTACCTTCTCAAAAATATAAAAGGTGAACCATTGGAGCTATCGGTAAATGGTTAGTTCCTCAAACTCTATTTCCAAAATTAAAGGTACACGTATTGCACTCATTGTAAATATCGGTGTGCGTATTATAATTATCATATGAAATTTTCAGTTTTCTGTTTAAAATTCCACTTTCACAAAAAATTTCACTTGTTTAAAAGACTCCATGCCCAAAAAAGAGAAGTTCACAGACTGCAGGTTTTCAATGCATTGCAATCCAATGCCCTGTCCCCGGGTGGAGCCAATGTTGTCACCTTCTAAAAAAAGAGTTCTAGTTGTACATAGAGGGAAAAATAATAGAGAAGTTCGCAGCCATCTTCCAAGCCAAAAAATCTCTCAAAGCTAAATCAGACCCTCTCCACTGGATAGTTCTTGGAATAAGATTTCTAATGTTATATGGAACCCCTCAAATGGACCCTAGGATCAGAAGATATGGCCAGTTGAAGTTCAGGAATTTGTTGCCTTTGAAAGGAAAGAAAGAAGAGTATATCGGAGGTCCGGGAGAAAATTAGCGATCAATGATTTTGGACATGACCACGTTTGAAAAGTTGCGAAATGGAAAAGTTTTGATATAGTGTTAAAGCACCGGGAGGAGCCGATTTCGATTAACAAAGAAATTCAACACAAAACCAAGTACAGGAAGGCCTTTTCTCTCTCCTCCCGGGGGCCATGTTGCACAATATTATTGGTCCTGATAAAGCCATGTGGCATCTGACGTCATCATGATGTAACAGTACAAAGGATATGTGGCATGAAGATTTATCATTTTCAGGGGTCCTAAGGGGGCATATTCGAGCGACACATGTCACCACTCAGGAAGCGACATGTGGCACTGATGACGTCATCAATTGACAATCAGTGATCAGAGGTAGCAGCGCATTGTACATCACAAGGAATTCATTGATTGTGAACTGCTGATAAATGGGCTCTGATAAGGGAGTTGGACCGTGATCACACAAAGAGCCGAGGAACCAAGGGCTAAGGCTGAACATAGAGGGCTAATTGGTGATCGGTGATAGGCAAAATTGAAATGTCGCAACTCCAAGTTAAATCCTCGATTGGAAATCATCGATAAGGGAGCTATGATATAAGGGTTGGCCCCTGGTCAATGGGAACTCAAAGAACCAAGGGCGCGGGGTTGAGGCGAAGCACATAGAGCTATCAACAATTAGATGATTTGAATGCCGCACCACTATAAAGGAATTGTGAGAAAAAAGACGAAATATTTAACAAAGGAAAGGGGATCCTAGACACGAGTCCAAAGACTCCAGAGCCTTAGGTCTAAGCCCCAGGTCATATACCCATGGTCATATGAGAAGAAATGTAGAAAGGGGCTAAACCAAAGGGGGGTAAGGGAGATCAGTACTCGCTGTTCTGTGACACCTTTTAGAGTCAAAGACCCAATGTGATAATGCTCCGATAGTGTAATACAGGGAAGGCTAAAAGAGACAGATGAGTTGGCAGCTATGCTTAAGACATGTTATGGCCATTATGGGTGATCACTCCCTGTTACTGTGAGTGGTGAATCCAAACAGTTAAAGAGGAAAACGATAGGTGTTGGCTTAGTGGGCCCTGACCTAAGTTCAACGTTAATTTAGCCAAACAAATCCCTACACTATTGGCCCTTTTGGCATCAATCCGTGGAGCATGGATTGAAGTCTCTCCCAAAGCAGTATTGGGGGATGTTGGAACCAAGTTTCCGCACCCAAAGATGGTAGTGACGTCGTTTTGTGCCTTAACTCTACCTTCGCACATATCGATAAGCCTTTTAGGGCTTATTGATATAATTCCCTTAATCTGCCTCTAGACCTTCGCGAAGGTCTACAACTGTCGTTCGTGGAACCTGGCCAGGGTAATCAATCACTTACGTGCTTCTATAACTACTCTTACTTCTGTATTTACCCAGATTGTCATAAATATCTGATAAAGTCAATATTCATTAATATGTTCTTCACATAAACATATATTATTACTTGTGTTTCGCTAACAATGTAAAACATATAGATTCGTGCATAAATATAGCATTAAACCATGAAACTAATATTCAACATAACATAACCACATTTATTCATAATATAAGTAAATAGATCAAAACATAGATAATTCCAGAGTAATCTTCTTTATTATTACTTTAGATCTTCTTACAGACTCTAACTACCATGCGCACTCAGTCGAAAGTAGTTTGCGCACTTAGTTGTGGACTTCTACCCTAGGCCTCTACGCACACAGCTGTAGAGCTTCTCTTTTACTCTAAGACTCTTCGTTCTTTTCGCTAATGACCCATTACATTCATCATCCAAATCTGAACTGCCTTAGACTCTTCTAATACTCTCCTTTTTAAATAATCCCATGGTTCTTAGACCATGGGTGGATCTTCTAAAGCTGACACAACTTACATAAACAAAGGGAAGAAACCCTTTATGACACTTTACGTCTACATGCTCTGCGACCACAAATTGTAGAGACTTTACACTTTATGTACAAAAAATTGGGCTTTATGCCCCAAAACTTGGGCTTTTAACCCCGAAATCGACCCTAGGGGACCCTCTCCCAATAGGCCCCCAACACAAATATGGTGAGTCACCCCCCGAGTCACTCTACTAGCATGGAGATCTTGCTGCGAAGACCTCCCATCTCCACTTGCACCACTACAACTTTAGCAGTACATTGCGTCGCTACTTGCTTAACTTTCTCTACTAGCTGCTCCATTGCTAGTCCTGCGCTATCTCCCTGGATCTTTTGATGTGTTGTCTACAGGGTAGTAAAATTTTCTTCAATGGTGGTGGTGAGCACATAAGCCTCATCTAGCCAAGTCCCCAATCTGGCCTTGAGTACTTCCTCTCTTCATTGCATTGCATCCGCCTGTTCTTTCAATTCCTTCTACTCCTGCAGTTTTTCCAATTTCTGCGTAATAGTGACGGTACGTGCCGTCACTCTTTCCTCGTCATACCGCTGCTACAATTCACTCGCCTTGGTTTCTAACCTCTGTAGTTTGGGATCTTCATGCATACTGGTAAGTACCTCCAGTGATTGCTCGAAGAGTGTAGTGCAATATGCCACTGCGGTATCTACTGCAACAACTGCGTTCTTGGAAGCTACCTTCCATTGTTCTCTGACCTCTGGTGGAGTTGAAGGTTGTGCCCTCAACTCGAGCTCGGTAATTTTGAGGTTCAACTCAAATTGAACCTTGGCCATCTCGGTCCGAGCATTGCGCACACCTGTAGCGAACTTCCAAATCTTGGCCTCCACAGGTGCTTCTTCGGGGATGTGCAATTCTGGAACGGTTATGCAGACCTCTACTACCACTGTTGTTGTATGCTCATTCTTCTCCTGGGCCTTCTTCTAGGTTTCTATCATAGATATTTTCTTAATGAAAATTTTTTCGTTGTGAACCTTCTTCTTGCTAGTCACACTCAGCGCACACTGCTCTCAGGCCCTCAGCTCCGCGATCACACCTGCTTGCAGCGTGTGAATGAATTCGTGTGGGAGCACAGCCAAGTTGAGACCAATGTTCCTTAACGTAGCCCTATTAGCCTCTATCTCCACGCTTAGGGCTCCATCAGGTAGCGTGATGGCCTGAGGATCCATGGAGCGAACCATCTCTATTGTTCTAGTGGTCCACGACGCCAAACTAGTCGATGCTGTGCTGCCCTGCCCTACACCAGCCTGCAGTTGAGTAGCTTGGATCTGCAGCTTGCGCAAGCCCGTCTTAATGGCCACCAAGGATTTCTTCTATTGTTGCTCGAACTATTGCAGTAGTTTCGTGGTCACGTCCCTGACCTTGTCCCTAATTTCATCTAAGTCACCTTCTCTCAAGGTGAGCGGGTTGAGTGATGACTTAGTAGCCTTGGTCTTCTTTCACGACCTTTCTTTCTCCTGCTTCGATTCCGCTTCACCCGGAAGGGGATGCTCTCCTAGTCTCCACCACCCTATTCAAATTTCTCCTCTTCATTCGTCTGTAGTGAAGGAGACTTCTGACATCTGTCAGAGTCATGCTCTTCCTCTTGTTCCTTTGCAACACGCTCCACTTCTGCTCTTGATTTTTCTTCAGTCTCCTTTTTCCGTTTTTCGGCCAACTGCTTCATTTTCAACTGAGCCTCCTCCTTCTTTTGCTTTCTTATGGACTTACTAGACCTGGCTGGAAAATCTAAGGCTGTGCGCCACTCGGCTTAGTGGGCCCTAACCTAGATTCAACGTTAATTTAGCCAAAAAAATCCCTACACTACTGGCCCTTTCGGCATCATTCCACGGAGCATGGACTGAAGTCACACCTGAAGCAGTGTGGGGGATTCTGGAACCAAGTTTCTACACCCAAATATGATAGTGATGTCATTTTGTGCCCTAACTCTGCCTTCGCATAGATCGATAAGCCTTTTAGGGCTTATCGATATACTTCCCTTAATTGGCCTCTAGACCTCCGTGAAGGTCTATGACTTCCATTCGCAGACCCTAACCAGGCGAATCAATCACTTACATGCTTCTATAACTACTCTTACATCTGTATTTACCCAGAACGACATAAGTATCTGATAACTTCACTATGCATTAATATGTTCTTCACATAAATAGATATTATTACTTGCATTCCGATAACAATGTAAAACTTATAGATTCGTGCATCAATATAGCATTAAACCATGAAACCAATATTCACCATAACATAACCACATTTATTCATAACAAAAGTAAATAGATCAAAACACAGATAATTCCATAGTAATCTTCTTTATTAGTACTTCAGATCTTCTTACAGACTCTAACTACCCCGTGCATTCAACTGTAGGGGTTCGCGCACTCAACTACGGACTTCTACCCTAGGCCTCTGTGCACATAGTTGCAGAGCCTCTCTTCTACTATAATACTCTTCGCTCTTTTCACTAATGACCCATTACATTCATCATCCAAATCTGAACTGCCTTAGACTCTTCTAAAACTCTCCTTTTTATACAATCCCATGGTCTGTAGACCATGGGTGGATCTTCTAAATCTGACACAACTTACATAAACAAAGGGTAGAAACCCTTTATGACACTTTACATACAAAAACTTGGGCTTTTAACCCCAAAATCGACCCTAGGGGACCATGTCCCAACAATAGGTGAACTGGTCGAATCATCGAGGCAGAGACGTGGCCTGAACAAAGGTGATTACACGGATGACAAGGAGATATTTTCCTCACCATCATTCAATTTTCCTTATTTTTTGTGTCTTCTGTAATTTCTGTTTATTTCCAAGAATGGAATCAAATCTTGATTGTAATAATTTGGAAATAAGGCCTTTGCACGCCGAGACAACTAGTATGTGAAACATCTGGAGCTCATGCGGAGATATTTTTTGTAACTTATATTCCAAGCTCCCCCTCTTCTTATAAAAGGGAGGAAAAAACACTTAAGGTTCTGAATTATAAATAATAACTACATGTTATTTATGAAACTGTATGAATTCCATATTTGCATCTTTCATAATATTAATGAAATGGTGGTTATTCCAACCTTCGAGTACTACAATATGTTACCTCTTTGTTGAATTCCATTATGTTCACATCTCCTCTCCGATTTCATGTAATTGTAGCTGCTAGAAATATTTCATATGTTCTTACAGATTTATTTGTATTGACTTGTTAATGCACATGCCTGTATGTATCTTTGGCATTATATCTTTAAAATAACACTCCATGAATCATAACATCCAATCCTCTTTTATCCATTATGTCTATCTTTAACTCATATAAGTGTAGAATTCTTGAAGTTTCAAGCTCTATATGATGAGCTATTATATCTCCTTCTCTTCTTTCATCACTCTATCAAAAGCTGATTAAACTGTAGGTCCTCGAACTACTCGGCCCCCACTAGTTTATACCTATAATTCTATGAGTTGTCTATGCGAAAGATACCAGAAATGCATGGCTTATGTCCTTGGATGAATGAACCAACTCATGCTATATATTGTATATATGTACTTACATATGTGTATAAAATGTATATGATGTCTCTGGTTTCTTGAAAATCATATGAGACATATAAAATCTAGATGTTACTAGGCATTGATCTTGTAAGAAATCTGAGGTGTGCAATACCAGGCTCACCACTAACCACGACAGTAATTTCGTCAAACATATTAAGAACATGTAATTTATAGGTCATGAATGCATATTTAAACATAGGCGTCTGATACTTATCTAATAATCGTCAAGAAGGTCTAATGCCCTCTCATATTAGACATTGCAATAAAATGTATTAGCTAACGCATTCATTAACCATTCATCAACAAATCAAAACACATCAAGATCCATAGCCAATATACATCACATAACAAACATATAACCAATAAATGAACAACATACATGCCATGATAAACCAGCCATCAAATCCACATAATAACAAGTATAAATGCCCATGAAATAGAAGAGGAAAAGAGCTCTTATTAACATATGCAAATCCAACCAAGTCAAGGACTTCCATGTACCACCCGGCCATAGATTGGGTTGAACCAAATCTATCTTTCAGCTAATCACCCCCATGCCATATTCCAAGCATAATGTGGGATTTCATGGAATAACCAAAACCAAACCAAACCAGGGCTTCCAGAGGTCAAACCAACTGAATCCTCAACTAGTGATTCCACCTCATTGTTAGACATCACTAGCCGTCACTAGATCGGTCTCTAACCAAGTTGTCCAAGGCTCTAGAGCGTTTGTTCCAACTGGCTCTAGGACAAGTAACTCAACCCACAATTGTTGCAGGGCTATAGAGCATTTGTCTAACCAAGGATCCAGGACTAGTAACTCAACCCACCAAGGGCTCTAGGGCATTTTTCTAACCAAGGCTCCAGGACTAGTAACTCAACCCGAGCTATTCTAGGGCTTCCATAGAGTTTTTCCAACCAAGGCTCTAGGAACTAGTAGCTCAACCCACAACCATAAGAAACATGAGCACCAATCAAAAAACAAACAATTGGAAAACCCACAACACCATGGCTATCTAGGAAGTGGCAAGGCTCAAACCAATATGAATCTAGGCAATCTTCCATGCTAATGAAAAGACATAACCAAGAAACCACATGCATGTACCATGCATGCCAAAACTAGCAAGGATATAATACATGCAACTTGATACCTACAAAGCAATTCAACTATAGTTGTTGATCAAATTTTTCCCTTCCACATTCCTGCTTTCCTTTGCCTTCTTTATCCAATCCAAGTGAAGACTAGAGTGCTCCAAGCATGATCCAACAATGCTCCAAAATTTCTCTAAGTGTGCAAGAGTATGAGAGAATAGAATAGAACTCCAAAAATGAACTGATAAAAGTCCATGAACTGATCCTCAAAAGCATTTTTATCATCGAGGCCTCTATTTTCTTCATTTTCCTTTATTTTTCCTTCAATTTCCTCCTCATGCAAATTTGTAACCTTTCACCTCCATTTTCTCCTATTTTCCTTTATTCTCATAAAAATATACCAATTAATGCCTCTTTTCCTTTGCCAATTTCCCCTTATTCATGGTACATCCTTTAATGGGTAGGTAACACGTGATATAGTGATGAGACATAGTGGGGATCAGGGGAAGGCACCAAGCCACATGTCATGGTACAAGGGTAGCTATAATGAGAGAAACCCACGCTTGGATATATGAGTGTAGGGGGAGAAAATCATGGTACATGAGTTACCCCGACCTTTGATTTTCCACCCTTCTTCATATTCCCTTTTCTTTTGATTGATTTTTCTTCATAACTTCTCAAGGATCCAAGTGATGAGAGCATGATGTGTAGAATATAGCACTAGATACCCCGTTTTAAGGTGAGGCAGCTCATTTCCCACCAAGGGTTGGGATAATCATGGGTTCCTTAATGTGGAGGGGGCTCATCTAGGGCCCATAGGAGCCAGGGTGATGGCCATGAATGACAGGTAGAGATCATGTTTAGATTTTTTTCCATGTGCTAAATTTGTATGTCCTGACCATATTTTTTATTTTGTGGTACATTTCCTATTGTAAGTGGAAAAATTATGCTTTTTCCTTTCTTTTTAGTTGCATCAACCTTCGGGCATCGTTCCAGGCCCAACCCAAAGTGTAGACAAGGGGAGGGAGAGGCTAGCCTTATGTGGACCTAATGGACACATGTGGACCCAGATGGGAAAAGTGATGATTATGGTTAAAATGAACATATGGGAGTGATATATATGGTCTCAATAAGTGGAACCATACAACCAAAATCTGGATTTCCCATGTAGTGCCATCCCTAAAGCTAATGGCCAGTAAAAGAGATCCCATGGGACAAGGATACAAGGCTAACTATTGAATCAAGTTGTTAGGTCCCTATACTACTAGTGTAGACCCTTATTATTATTATTGCAACCCCCTTATTGTTATCATTGTGCCCCATAGAAGCCACTATTGTTATTATTGTGCCCTTACAATATTAATTTTATGTAGGCTCTAATTATATTGTGACCCCTAATAGTCCTATATATAGAAATGAGGCCTTGTCATTTGTATCATCCAATAATTGTTCATTTGTGTAATGTAAAAGAGATTTCTCCCTTGAAGAGGCTAATTTTGAAGTCGTTGATCTATCTCTTCTTTTATTTTGTGATCTGGTTGCATAACATTTGGTATCAAAGTTGTGGATTCTAGGGTTTCGCTACTGCAAACAAGCCATTGTGGAATGTTCGCTATAACTTTGTTTCTACTTAGATTCAAAAGCTCAAATTAAAACCCATTTGAGTAGAAATCTTGATGAACCTGATGACCTAATTTCAGATCTTAGTTCACTATATTTTTGGAGATATGATCCACAGAATTTAGAGTTTTTGTAGGCTCCCGAATTCCATATCAAATAGGTAACCTAGGTAAAATCGTCATAACTTTCTCTCTAAGCATTGGATTAAATTTTCGTAAAAAAAATTCAAAAATAGAAAATAATTTTGTTTGTGCAGTATCATTTTATGGGCCGAAGGTTGAAACAGTGACACATGGCATGTCGTACAAGTTCCCTCTACTGAACCAATCTATAATCAGACCATCGTAGAAGATTGGACATAACTCTTTTCTGGGGAATTCAATGTCGATCAGACTTGTGGGGTTGGAAAGAGGACTCAGATGGATACTACAAGCCGAAATTTCATAACTTGGAGATCCAAAATTACAGAGTTACAATTGTTTAAATATCAAGATCCTAAAAGCAAGAAAAATAATTATTCAAAACAAGAATATATATACACCTAGTAAGCAAAATTGGATGGATGATTGGAAGAATGCGATAGAAGATAAGATAAATATTTATTTATGGTATTGAAGCAAATTTGAAGAAAGACATGGCAAATTTGAAGAAAGACATGGAAGGTTTGAAGGAAGGTGGGACAAAGTTGCTACAAGAAAGGCTTCCTAATGGCAAAAAGTTAGTAGAGGAAACTCATGATGAGAACAGAAGAAATGTTAATAATAATTTCATAGAATCTAACATTGGATTAAAGGCCCACCATATTCCAAAGATCGATATGAGGAAGTTTGATGGCAAGGATCCCATAACATGGATACTATAGATGGAGAAATATTTTGATCTCAATAATGTGCAAAACACACAAAAGGTACGTATTGCAACTTTAAATTTAGAATCCAATCAATTTTCATGGTATCGATCAATTTTCTCTCATAAACAAATGGTCACTTTGTCCATTTTTATGGAGGAAATGATAGCACATTATGAGGATACCAAAAAAACACCTTCTTTAGTCAATTGATAAATCTCAAACAAAAGGGTTCAATGACAGAGCACAATGAAGACTTCAAAAAAATGAATATTAGGGTAACCAATATTCCAGAGGAGAATAGGATTGATGTATTCATAGGGACTTTAAAAGATAACATCCAACATGAGTTCACCTTTGGAAACCTGATTCATTGGAAAAGTCATTTAGGGTGGCAAGAAAAGTGTTAGGTCCTTATAATACTAGTGTATTCCCTTATTATTATTGTCATTGTAGCCCTTTATTGTTCTTGTTGTGCCCATGTTGTCCCCATGTTGTTATTATTGTGTCCCATAGAAGCCCATTATTATTGTTGTTGTGCCCTTACATTATTATTGTTATGTCAACTCTGATTATATTGTGACCCCTTAGACTCCTATATATAGAAAGGAGGTTTTGTCATCTAAATCTTCCAATAACATTTATGTAATTTAAAGGAGGTTTCCCTCTTAAAGAGGTTTATTTTGAAGTCGTTGATCTATGTTTGCTTCTATTTTGTGAGCTGGTTGCATAACATTTGGTATTAGAGCTTTGGATTCTAAGGTTTCGTTGCTTCAAACAGGTCAATCTGGAATTTTCGCTATAAATTTTGTTCTATGATGTTGCAGAAGTTGAAATTAAAAACTATTTGAGCTAAAATCGTGATTAACCTTGGATCCAAATTTCAGATATTTTCTCGCTATAGTTTCTGAGATATGATCCAAGGAAATTAGGGTTTTTGCAGGCTCCTAAATTATATCACAAATAAGTGACCTTGGGAAAATCATCATAACTTTCTCTCTAAGCATCATATTGAAATTTTGTAAAACGTTACAAAAATAGGACAGATTGTAGTTTTCTTTATATCGTTTCTAGATCCGAAGATTAAAACGGTGACAAGTGACACTTCGTATAAGTTCGCTCTATTGAACTAGTCTATAATCAAGTCATCGTGGGAGATTTGAAATAATGCTTTCTTGGAGAACCCAATCTTGATCAAACTTGTGGAGTTGGAAAGAGGACTCAAAGGGATACCATAGGAAAAACTTTCAGACCTTAGAGATCTGAAATTACAGAGATATAATAGATTCAATATAGAGCTCCTACAAAGAGAACAAAGGTGTAGTTTTTTTTTTTTAATTTGCATAAGTTTGGTTTGAAAAATGAGTTTGAAGTAATTCAAAGGGAATAATGAAGCATAATTATCATTAATTGGTGTACCAAACAAAGAAAATGGAAACACCTAGTCATCAACCTAAAAGCTCTACCATGAATCATGAAGAAGAGGAAGAAATGCAACATGATATATCAAAATTACGAGACCAAGTGCAAGAAATTTCACTCTCACAAAAAGTAGCAGAAGCTAAGATGGATGGTTTAAAGAAAGGCATGTTGGGTTGTGTTATGTTCTTTCCATGACTAGCCCACATAGTTAACCAGGTGGTTAGAGGGGGGGTGAAGACCCCCCTTCGTTGCACCGATTGTGTAGCAAGGGGAGTCACAGGCGGCTTGAGTGATGTAGGTAAACCCACTCTATGGGGTCCGGGGAAGTGCCTCGGAAAATTTTGTTTTTGGACCCTATATTATGTTGGGCAGACCTACCTATGGTTTTGTGCATGATTTTCCCACATGGTTTTGGATGCGATGGTTTTCGGTCCATGGTTTTGGACGTGATGGTTTTCAGTCCATGGTATTGGATGCTTTGGCATGTATAAATATGTATTGTAACATT
>APFE030724796.1:120276-157303 GCA_000404065.3 Pinus taeda
TCCTTTCTATATATAGGAGTCTAAGGGGTCATAACATAATCAGAGCCGACATAACAATAATAATGTAAGGGCACAATAATAACAATAGTGGCTTTCTATGGGGCACAATAGTAACAATATGGGCACTACATGGGTACATCAATATAATAAGTGGGTTGTACTAATAACAATAAGGGGTTACACTAGTAGTATAGGGGCCTAACATATTAGAACTTGTGCACAGTGATGTGTTTGGACCTATGAAGGTTCCATCACTAGGCAAGTCTGTGTACTATGTATCATTTATAGATGACTTCTCAAGGAATACATGGATATATTTCCTTAAGAAGAAATTTGAAGTCTTTGACAGGTTTAAAGAATTTAAGGCTATAGTGGAAAACCAGACAAAGAAGAAGTTAAAGGTGTTGAGGATGGATAACCGTGGAGAGTTTTGCAGTAAGGAATTTGAAGAATTGTGTAAGAAGTGTGGTATAGCACAGCAGAAGACTACTCCATACACACCTAAGAAAAATCGAGTTGCATAAATAATGAACAAGATGTTGATGGAAAGAGTAAGAAGCATGCTCAGTGGTGCTAGGTTAGGACAAGAATTCTGGGCAAAGGTGGTGGAGATAGCATGTTACGTGATCAATAGATCACCTTCATCAGCATTGGAGGATAAGACTCCACAAGAGGTATGGACTGGTAAGAAAACCTCTCTTTCACGTCTGAGGGTATTTGGATGTGATGCACGTGTACATGTTCCAATGGAGAAATGAACCAAGTTGGATAGTAAATCTGAAAAGTGCATCTTTATTGGGTATAAGGATGGTTTAAAGGGTTATAATATTTGGAACCCAGTAACAAGGAAGGTTGTGTACAGCCAAGATGTGGTGTTCAGAGAGGTAAAAGATGTTATTAAACATGAAGTCCAACCAAAGGAACCTGAGAATATAGAGTTTGAGCTTAAGGAGGAAGAATTAGATTCTACAATAAAGGAGGAATCAGAAGATGAAGAGCCACAAACTTCGGGTGCCAGAAGATCAGTTTGAGAAAGAAGGTGGCCAAAAAGGTATAGTCCATCTGCATTCTGTTCAAATTTTTCTTTATCTATTACTGATTATGATCCCAAAACTGTGAAGGAAGCAGTAGATTCAGAGGACGACAAAGTCTGGAAAGAGGCCATGGTTGATGAAATGGCATCTTTGCACAAAAATGAGGCTTGGGATCTGGTGGAGTTGTCGGCTAGAAGGAAACCCATTGGCAACAAATGGGTGTTTAGGAAGAAGACAAATGTAGAAGGAAAGGTGGAGAAATACAAATCTCGATTGGTAGCAAAAGGTTATTCCCAGGTGCCAGGAATTGATTTTGGTGATATTTTTTCTCCTGCTGCCAAGGTAGCTTCTATTAGATTACTTTTATCTATTGTTGCTACTTTTGATTTTGAGGTAGAACAAATGGATCTGAAGACAACATTTCTTCATGAGGATCTGGAAGAGGAGATCTACATGAAGCAACCTAAAGCCTTTGTAGTGAAGGGTAAGAAAGAACTGGTATGCAAGTTAAAGAAGTCTCTATATGGGTTAAAAGAGTCACCAAGGATGTGGTATTAGAAATTTGATACATTTATACAAGGACTTGGCTTCACCAGAAACAAAGCAGATCACTGTGTGTATTTTAAATTAATTGGTGACCGTGTTATTTATTTGGTCTTGTATGTGGATGATACATTGCTGGTTGGAAATGACAAAGAAATTATCTAGGAATTGAAGTCCCAATTGTCCTCCAAATTTGACATGAAAGACCTTGGTGTTGCAAACTATATTTTGGGCATGGAAATTAAAAGAGATCAAGTAAAGATGAAGCTCCGGTTAAACCAAAGGAAGTATGTTGAGACAATACTGTAGAGGTTTAACATGCAGGATAGCAAATCGGTGAAGGTTCTTGTTCCTGTAGGTGTGAAGTTATCTGCTGAACAGTGTCCCAAGACACAAGAAGAGGAAGAGGACATGTCTCATGTTCCATATGTAAGCGTAGTCAGTAGCTTGATGTATGCAATGGTGTATACTAGACCATACATTACACATGCAGTGGAAGTATTGAGCAGGTTTATGTCAAAACCAGGGAAGGAGCACTAGATAGCAGTGAAGCGGGTTTTCAGGTATTTGCGTGGCACTAGTGATTATGGTTTGTGCTACCAAGGAAGACAAGGATTGGACAGAGTGTTGGATATTTGTGGCTTTGTTGATGCAGACTGGGCTGGAGATCTAGATCAGAGAAGATCTACAAGTGGGTATGTGTTTAACCTATTTGGAGGTGTGGTCAGTTGGATGAGTAAGAAACAATCTGTAGTGGCACTATCAACTACAGAGGCATAATACATGGTAGCTGCTCATGCAAGAAAGGAAGCAATTTGGTTGTAGAGATTGTGTTTAAGTATGGGGTTAATACAGGGAGCTATAAGGATAGACTGTGACAGCCAAAGTGAAATTTTCTTGGCAAAGAACTGGACATATCATTCAAATACCAAGCACATTAATGTTCAGTATCACTTTTTGAGGGATATGATAAAAGACAAAAGGGTGTTGTTGGTAAAGGTGGACACTTTGAAGAATAGTGCAGATGCATTGACAAAATTTGTGAGCTCTGAGAAGTTCTCTTGGTGTAGAGAAACAATGGGCATTGCAAGGTTAGATAAATGACTAAGCTCTCTTGTGGCCCCTATGGAAAGAAAACAACAAGTGGGAGAATGTTGGGTTGTGTTATATTCTTTCCACAACTAACCCACGTAGTTAACTGGGGGGTTAGAGGGGGGGCAGAGGCCCCCCCTTCGTTGCGCCGATTGCGTAGCAGGGGGGGTCACAGGGGGTTTGAGGGGTGCAGGTAACCCCACTCTATGGGGTCCGGGGAAGTGCCCCCAAAAATTTTGTTTTTGGACCCTATATTAGGTTGGGTGAACCTACCTATGGTATTGTACATGATTTTCGCACATGGTTTTGGACGCGATGGTTTTCGGTCCATGGTTTTGGACGCGATGGTTTTCGGTCCATGGTTTTGGACGCGATGGTTTTCGGTCCATGGTATTGGATGCTTCGGCATGTATAAATATGTATTGTAACATCGAAAGGAACATTATGAGAAATCAAGATGGTAGTCCCGGTTTTGGGATCCAGGGGAAAATCTCTGTGTATATGTGTTTTATGTGTTATGCTCTCACATTGTTTATTTTTTGTGTTTTAGAATTCGTATGCAGGTAATTTTTGTATAGGGTTAAAACCTAAAAGGCATGGAAGCTAAGATGATTGGCATGGACGCTAATATGGATGGCATGGAACCTAAGATGGATGGTTTAGAAGTAAACATTGAATATTTGAAGAAATACATGGAAGGTTTGAAAGGAGGTTTGGCAAAGTTGATTCAAGAAATGCTTCCTAATGGTGAAAAGGTAGTAGAAAAAATTCATGATGAGAACAAAGAAACGTTAATCATTATTCCATAGAATCTAATGTTGAATTGAAGACCCACCATGTTCCAAACATCGATATGAGGATGTTTGATAGAAAGGATCCCATAACATGGATACTACAAATGGAGCAATATTTCGATCTCCATAATGTTCAAAACACACAAAAGGTACACATTGCAACTTTATATTTAGAACCCAATCAGGTTGTAGGGTATCGATGGCTTTTCTCTCGTAAACAAATTGTCACTTGGTCAATTTTTATGGAGGAAATGATAACACATTATGAGGATACAAAAAACAACATCTTCTTTAGCCAATTGATAAATCTCAAACATAAGGGTTCAATGGTGGAGCACATTGAGGAATTCCAAAATTTGAATATAAGGGTAAAAGATATTCCAGAGGAGCATAGAATTGATGTGTTCATAGGGACTTTAAAGGATAACATCCAACATGAGGTTCGCCTTTGGGAACCTAATCCATTGGAGAAGGCATTCAGGTTGGAAAGAAAAATGGAAAGAAAAATTATGGCAACAAGGAAGCCTACCACTCACGACTATAAAGATGGAAGTGTTGCTGCCCCTAGCCTTACACAACCTACAAGATTGACACAACAACAATTGGAAGAAAAAAGAGCAAAAGGGATTTGTTACAGTTGTGATGGAAAACACGCTAAAGGTCACACGTGTGCTGAGAAGAAATTATTTTACATATATTGTGAAGAGGAGGAAGAAAAGGAACAAGAAATGTAAAAAGAAGAGGAAATACACCAGGAACCAACCCTAGAGAAAGAAGAAATGAATCCAAACATATCTTGTAATGCATTGGCAAGAATTACCACTCCTCATACTCTCAAGATAGAAGGACATACCAAGAATAAAAATGTAATAATGTTGATTGATTCGGGTAGTACCCATAATTTTATTCATTGTAAGATAGCCAAGGAATTGAATTTCTTCCTATATCCAACACCAGAGTGTCAAGTGATGGTTGCAGATGGAGGAACCATAAATTTCTTTGGAAAGTGCCATAGTATCAAGCTATCCATGGGATAATATGCATTGAATAGTTCTGTTAGCTCTGTTATGCAGCACTGACCTTCTAATGTCGAAGGAAAGATGGATTTGTTTGATGGTGTCTTAAAAGGGGCCCCTCATGGGTTATTTTTTTTTTCTTCTACCCGCTTACTCTCCTCCATCTCTGTTTCCCTATTTGCCTCCTAAACTCGACAAAATAACCCCCTTTGTCTTTAGCCCTGAGTGCAAAAACCCCAAACCTACCACAAAACCCTACCATATCTCTTAGTGCATTCATAACTTGTCATGCTACATTCCCACCGTTTATCATCCCGCCGATCCAACGGCTTCCTTCGCACCCGATAAGGGCAACCCGCTCCACAACTCCCACCGTCAGATCATCCCCGCCAAGATCTAATGGTTTTCGCTTTCATCGCGCCAGCAACGTAATCGAGCAATAACGCGCGATGAGAGTGGTTTTTCTCTCTCATCCGTTGCTACGTCTCAACCGTTGAATGGAATCTCTCATCCCCAGATTTTTACCACCTTGCACCTAAAAGCAGTGTGATGAATACCATTACTGCCCAACCAATCCGCCCCACCCATTAAACATCTGTACAACTCCATAGCCCGATGACCGTCCGATATGTCCAATGAAGATCCAACGGCTCCAATTCACCCCAATCTCACCTCGGTCGATAGCCTTTGTTGAGCCATCTCCACCATCCATTTCCCCAATCCGATAGTCATTCTTCCTGTTCACCCAAATCATCCACCTGCCCATGCATTCCATGTCCTCTAACCATTATGTTGCCCAAAGAAGGAGATGACCAGCTTCCCCGCATCAGTCATAGTCAAACTCCCAACCACCATATTAAACAGAAAGCATGGCCAGGGGAGAAAAGGACATAGCACGACTCTGTAACTGAATTTATCAGTCATGGACTCCACCAGTATGAGCACTCCAACCGCCTAAGAGGACAGCACAGCCCCTAAACAGATCGGAGTCATCCACTGAAGCAAGCAAATATGTTCAGAGACTCCATCAGGAGGTTAAATGAAGTTGGTGGTCAATTATGACTCCTCCATACCTAAACGTTTAAGTGCCATAGTATTGTAAACTTATAAATACCCAGAAGAAAGATGTAATCAGGGTTGGCATTTGATGTAAGGTTCAACTTCTAGAGACTGTAGAAATTTTGTCACTTGCAGCGTCTCATCTTCATTTTTAGCTAATACAAGCTTCTTTTGTTGTTAACTGCTCACTGTCCATTTTCTTCTTATTCTAAGCTTGTGCCTAATATGTTGTATTCTTGAGCTTCTGGTCTTTAGCACTAGATAACTGTAATCTTATCTATGTGTTAAAGTATTGATTGCATCACTGAATAGGTTGCTCAGGTTTCTTTCTATCTAATGCAGGAGAGATGTCATCCTGTCCTTGCATTAATAGATTAGATTTACATGTTTTTTACTGGTTGCAGCCAGCCATCACATGGTTTTGTGCATCTGCTAGTGTGGTTAGTATTCTCCATATTCACCTAACATCTAAAACTGTGAGCATTGGTGGTCTAAAGCCTTGTAGTATGAGGGTGTTCATGCATGTCTGGAGTGAAATTGGTTATCTGGCTTGAACCAAGCCATCATTCCTTCCATTAAACCTGCAACAATAGTTGAATTTATATGTTACCAGGCATCTCCGAGCTACAACCTAGGAGAGTTTCTTGGAATCCTAACAAGTTCAATTCTTTCCATTCCAATGGGTGGTGTTGATGTTGTACTAGGAGTCTAATGGCTACAATCTTTGGGTACGATAGCTTTTAATTTTCATTAACTTTCCTTGAAATTTTTTTAGGAAGGAAAGGAAGTTGAATTAAGGGGTATCACAGGGAAATCGGGAAAGATAATCAGCTCTAATAGCATGACAAAACTTCTAAAGAAATAACAAGGAAGTGTAATTGCATAATTATGTTCACTAGAGGTTCCCACATTGAAATCATCTATTTCTCCAGATCTCTAAAAAATTTTGAACAATCATTCCAAGGTATTTAAGATTCCCAAAGATCTCCCACCTATTTGTGATCATGATCATGCTATTCATTTGATTCCAGGAAGTGTTCCCCCAAACATTAGGCCTTACAGATATCCATATGCCCAAAAGAGTGAAATTGAATGCATGGTTGCATAAATGCTAGAGGTTGGTATAATTAAACCTAGTCAAAGTTCTTTCTATGCTCCAATAGTATTGGTACACAACAAGGATGGATCATGGTGCATGTGTCCGGATTATAGGGAGCTCAACAAGCTCACTATGAAAGATAATTTTCCCATTCCTAACATTGATGGATTATTAGATGCATTACATGGAGCAATTTACTTCACCAAGTTGGATCTTTGTTCAGGATATCATCAAATCAGAATGAAGACTGAAGATTTTCCAAAAAAAACGCTTAGAACTCATGAGGGGCATTATGAATTTTTGGTCATGCCTTTTGGCCTTACAATTGCACCTTCTACATTTGAAGGTTTGATTGATTCCATTTTCAAACCCTTCCTTAGAAAATTTTTGTTAGTATTTTTTGATGATATATTAATCTATGAGAAGTCTTGGAAGGATCATGTTCAACATGTTGACACGGTGCTCAAAATATTGGAGGAGAAACAATTATACACAAAAACCTCCAAATGTTTCTTTGTTGTACAAGAGGTGGAATATCTGGGTCATATTGTATCTCATGAAGGTGTTAAGGTAGATCCTAGCAAAATTAAATCTATTAAGCAATGGAAAATCCCCACATGCATTAAGCATATGCGAGGATTTCTTGGGCTGGCAGGGTATTATCACAAGTTTGTTAAGAAATATGGGAGAATAACAACACCTCTAACATCAATACTAAAGAAAGATGCATTTTCTAGGACTCCAGAAGCAACGAAGACCTTTGAACATCTTAAAGAGACAATGTGCCAAGCACTGGTCTTAGCTATGCCAGACTTCACAAAAACCTTTATTGTGGAATGTGATGCCTCGGGAAATGGAATTGGTGCTATTTTAATGCAAGAAGAAAGACCCATTGCTTTTGAAAGTCGTCCAATCAAAGGGAAGTATTTACACAAGCTATTTATGAGAAGGAAATGTTGGCAATACCACATGCACTTAAGAAATGAAGACCTTACCTAATGGGAAGACACTTCAAGGTAAAAATGGATCATGATAGTCTTAAATACTTTTTAGAACAAAGATTATCTTCAAAAGAAAACCAAAAATGGGTCACAAAGATGTTGGGTTATGATTTTGAAATCATCTACAAAAAAGGAAAGCAAAATGTTGTTGGAGATGCACTCCCAAGTTCAAAGGATGAGGATGTGGAAGCACTGTTTTGTGTAATTTCTATTATCCAACCAAATTGGATAAACGAAGCAAGGGATGAATGGAAGAATGATGAGAAGTGTGGGCACTCATTCAAAAGTTGCAGCAAGATTATAGTACATCTGATACATTTAGCTAGAAAAATGATTCGTTATGGTACAAAGATCACTTATACCTCTATAAGAATTCCCAACTCAAACAAAATATTCTTCTGGAATTGCACACCTCTCCGTTAGTAGGGTACTCAGGATTTTTAAAAACTTACCACAGGTTTAAGAAAGATTTTTTTTGGGATGGCCTTAAATCTAATATTCAAAATTTTGTGGTGGAATGTTTATTTTTCCAACAAAATAAAGTTGAGACATTTAAGACCCCGGGTCTATTACAACCTTTATCCATTCCAAGTCAACTTTGGGAGGAGGTTTCAATGGATTTTATCACAGGTTTAACCAAGTCTGAAGGAAAGAGTGTCATCATGGTGGTAGTTGATAGACTTACCAAGTATGCACACTTTTGTGCATTATCTCATACATTTAAATCTAGTACAATTTCTACTGCATTTATGGAAACAATTCAAAAGCTACATGGAAACCAAAGTTTATTGTAAGCGACAAAGATCCCATTTTCACTAGAAAGTTTTGGACAAAATTGTTTTCTTGTCTGGGTACTCAGTTAGCTCATAGCTCATCTTATCATTCTCAATTTGATGGGAAAACTGGGATAGTGAACAAATGTTTGGAATGATATCTTTGTTGCTTTGTATATGATAAACAGACACAATGGGTCAAGTGTTTTCCTCTGGCTGAATGGTGGTATAACACTTCCTTCCATATTGCAACAAAAATGACCCCATTTATGGCACTTTATGGATATCATCCACCATCAATCACATCATATTTAAAAGAAAATTCTAAGGTTCAAGATGTTGAATATCACATCGAGCATCAACAACAAGTTCTCAAACTCTTAAAGGATAACCTCACTTTGGTGCAGAATAGAATGAAACAACAAGCAAATCAACATCGCGGCGAAAGAAGTTTTAATGTAGGTGACTGGGTATTTCTACGACTACAACCATACAAACAAATGTCCCTCAAGCAAGCTAAGAAGGATAATAAATTATCACCAAAGTATTATGGTCCATACAAGGTGTTACAAAAGATTGGTACTATGGAATACAAATTGGAGTTTCCTGCATCTTCCCGAGTGCGCCTAGTTTTCCATGTTTCATGCTTAAAAAAGGTTATAGGTGAGAAGGTCCCAGTTCAAAAAATATTGCTAGAACTTGACGAGGAAGAAAATATCATATAGAAATCTGAAGCAATCACAGAAATAATAAATCGACAGCTACAAAATCGGTCAATTTCATAGTATCTCATCAAGAGGAAGAACTTACCCGCTAAAGATTCCATATGGGGGGATGGGATTTTTATACAGAAGCATTCAGAACTTCTCAAGCGTTGAGGACAACACTTTTTTGAAGGAGAGGGGCATGTTAGGTCCCTATAATACTACTGTATTCCCTTGTTATTATTGTCATTGTATCCCTTTATTGTTATTGTTGTGCCCATGTTGTCCCCATATTGTTATTATTGTGCCCAATAGAATCCCACTAGTATTATTGTTGTGACCTTACATTATTATTGTTATGTCAGCTCTGATTATACTATGACCCTTAGAATCCTATATATAGAAAGGAGGTTTTTCCATTTGAATCATCCAATAATTGTTCATTTGTGTAATGTAAAGGAGGTTTCCCCCTTAAACAGGTTGATTTTGAAGTCGTTGATCTATCTTTTTTTCCATTTTGTGCGCTGGTTGCATAAAAAAAAGTTGAAAGCAAAATTATGGCAAAAAGGAAGGCTAACATTCACAGCTATAAAGATGGAAGTGTTGTTGTTCCTAGTCTCCCATAACCTACAAGGTTGACACTGCAACAATTGGAGGAAAAAATAGCAAAAGGGAATTGTTACAGTTGTGATAACAAATAAAATAAAGGGCAGACGTGTGCTAAGAAGAAATTATTTTACATAGATTGTGAAAAAGAGGAAGAAAAGGATCAAGAAACATCAAAAGAATAGGATATACACCATGAACCAACCCCAGAGAAATAAGAAATGAATCCGACCATATCTTGTAATGCACTGGCACTTTATTGATATCGTCCACCATCCATAACATCATATTTAAGAGAAAATTCTAAGGTTCAAGCAATGGAATATCACATCGAGCATCAACAACAAGTTCCCCAACTCTTAAAGGATAACCTCACTTTGGCACATAATCAAATGAAACAACATGCATATCAACATCATAGTGAAAGAAGTTTCAATGTAGGTGACTGGGTATTTTTACGGCTATAACCATACAAACAAATTTTCCTCAAACAAGCTAAGAAGGATAATAAATTATCACCAAGGTACTATGGTCCTTACAAGATGCTGCAAAATATTGGTACTATGGCATACAAATTGGAGCTTCCCGCATCTTCCTGAGTGCACCCAGTTTTCCATGTTTCATGCTTAAAGAAGGTTATAGGTGACAAGCTCCTAGTTCAAACAATATTTCTGAAACTTAACGAGGAAGGAAAAATCATATTGGGACCTGAAGCAGTAATGGAATTAAGAAACTGATAACTACGAAATCGATCAATTTCAGAGTATATCATGAAGTGGAAGATCTTACCCACTGAATATTCCACATGGGAGGATAAGAATTTTGTACAGAAGCATCCAGAATTACTCAAGCATTGAGGACAACACTTTTTTGGAGGAGAGGGGCATGTTAGGTCCCTATACTACTAGTGTAGACCCTTATTGTTATTAGTGAAACCCCCTTATTGTTATTATTGTGCCCCATAGAAGCCATTATTGTTATTGTTGTGCCCTTACAATATTATTGTTATGTAGGCTCTAATTATATTGTGACCCCTAAGACTCCTATATATAGAAAGGATGTCTTGTCATTTGTATAATCCAAGAATTGTTCATTTATGTAATGTAAAGGAGGTTCTCCCCTCCAAGAGGCTAATTTTGAAATCGTTGATCTATGATTCTCTTCTTTTATTTTGTGAGTTAGTTGCATAACATGGGCAGAGGAGACAAGAGTACAAACATATCCCACTCTTTCCACTGAATCCCCCTACCAATCGATGCCCAAAAGTGTCCATGACAAGTAAACAAAATTACTCAACTAAACCAATGAAAAGTCATACCTTTGGGGTCAGGAGGCCCATCTTCAAACATGTGATCATAACAAATGGGCGAGGGACCACAAGGCTGGCTTGGGTGGCAGAGAAAATGGCACATTGAGCTATTTGGTGGCTGCAAGGGGCTACCGAATGAGGACCATATTAGAGAAAAAAATATCCTAGGGATATCACCCACAAAGTGATGGATAACAAAGCCGACAACTAGAAACTTATTGACCTTCCTCAAGAGCTGTAGGACCCCCATGGGCTAAACAACCATTCCAAGTGACCTAACCTCAAGCTAGACTACTTTTTACTGACCTAGGCTACTAGTTGCATGCATAAGTCTGTATCCATGGGAATGTAGGCCTCCATTCGCATGCATACGATTGCAAGGTAGCGGCTGTAATCCCAATTTCCTAGTTTTGAGCCTGCAACCGCGAGATTTGTGCAACCTTTTAAGGGCTAGACTCCAAATCACCACACAACACTTGATGGGACTTTCCAAAATGATAAACAACATCAAGACAAATCCATTCACAAAAAACTTGATCAAAGACTTGACCTAACCAGGCCTAACCAGGACAACCATTTCATCAAACATATTGGGAACATGTAATCTATAGGTCATGAATGCATATTTAAACATAGGGGTCTGCTACTTATCTGATAATTATCAAGAAGGTCTAATGCCCTCTCATATTAGTTGCAATAACATCTATTAGCTCATGCAGTCATTAACCATTCATCAGCAAATCAAAATACATCAAGAGCCATAACCAATATACATCACATAACCAACATATAACCAGTAAATGAACAACATATACACCCTGGTAAACCAACCATCAAATCCACATAATAAAAAGTATAAATACCCATGGAATACAAGAGGAAAAGATATCTTATTAACATATGGAAATCCAACCAAGTCAAGGACTTCCACATACCACCTGACCATGAATTGGGTTGAACCAAATCTCTCTTTTAGCCAATCACACCCATGCCATATTCCAAGCATGAATGTGGGATCTCGTGGAATAACCAAAACAAAACCAAACCAGGGCTTCTAGAGGTCAAACTACCTCAACCCTCAACTAGTGATTCTACCTCATAGTCAGACATCACTAATCATCACCAGATCGGTCTCTACCCAAATTGTCCATGGTTCTAGAGCATTTGTTCCAACCCGGCTCTAGGACTAGTAACTCAACCCACAATTGCCATAGGGCTCTAGAGAATTTGTCCAACCAAGGCTCTAGCACTAGTAACTCAAACCACCAAGGGCTCCATAGAGTTTTTCCAACCAAGGCTCCAAGACTAGTAACTCAACCCAAGTTGTTCTAGGGCTTCCAGAGCGTTTGTCCAACCAAGGCTCCAAGAACTAGTAACTCAAACCACAACCATAAGGAACATGAGCACCAATCAAAAAACAAACAAGTGGAAAATCCACAACGCCATGGCTTTTACAAAATGAAAAGGCTCAAACCACTGTCAATCTAGGAAATCCTCCATGCCAATGACAACACATAACCAAGAAACCACATGCATGTACCATGCATGCCAAAACTAGTAAGGAAAACATACATGAAACTCGATAAATGCAAAATAATCCAGCTATAGCCATTGTTCCAATTTTTCCCTTGCACTTTCCTACTTTTCTTTTCCTTCTTCCTCCAATCCTAGTGAAAACTAGAGTGCTCCAAGCATGATCCAACAATTCTCCAAGGTTTCTCTAAGTGCACAAGAGTATGAGAGAATAGAATATAGCTCCAAAACTAAACTGAAAAAAAGTCCATGAACTGATCCTCAAAAGCCTTTTTATCATTGAGGCTATTATTTTCTTCATTTTGTTTTATTTTTCCTGCAATTTCCTCCTCATGCAAATCTATAACCTTTCACCTTTGTTTTTTCTTATTTTCCTTTATTTTCATAAAATAAATACCAATTAATGCTTCTTTAACTTTGCCAATACCTTTTCCAATTTCCCTTTAGCCATAATAAACTGAAATGAACACCCCCTAGGATATTTTCCCACAATTCATATTGGAATACGTGTCCCATGACCTTTGTCTTATAATTTTCTTACATGGAAATTCAACTAGGGGCTATTACAAAGCGTAGCTCAAATTTCATAGCCTGGAATGATTGAATGGAAGCATTCCTTGATGACAATGGTGTGTTAGAATCTGCTAAAACCGACATTGCAAAACCCTAGTAGTATGATGCACAATAATTAGCCCAATGGAAGAAGGATATTCCTAAGGCCAAGAGAATTCCTCTGGAAGGTGTGAGATACCATGTGGTCTCAACTCTCCATGGTGTTTAGTCAATTTAGTTTCCTAAATTTCTTTGCATAAATTATCAACCGAGGCTCGTAAGCTGATGAAGTGTAGTGCACTGTATGTGCTAGTTAACCCTTCTTACTTCGTTGTTTTGTATTTTTATATTGTTTTGTTTTGGGGGTTTCCTTAATTTCTAATGATATATAGTCTAAATTATGATGAAACTGAGTCTAAATTTCCTAAAGGTGAACTAATCAAAATCTAAGTTAAAGGAAGGAAAAACAGAGCATCTATCCTATTTTCTCATTTTAATCCTAAGTCAAAAATTAAAAGGTGAAGTCGTAAGGCAAATTGAAATAATTTACAAAGAAAGAAAAATTGACTAAAGCACTTTTAGTTGTCCAAGCCTCCAATTTTGAAAGATAACTTTCTTGAGATGGCAAACGAGCAACTTACTGTACTTTATAGTTTAGAGAACTAAATCAAATATGCAGAGAGTAACTAATTGATTTCAATCCTTGTGTGAAGTGAATGTTTAACCATTTAGTTAGGATGGATATCCGCTTGAAATGGTGACCAAAAAAGTTATCCACACAGTGCATTGGCAATCTGAGCTAGGAAATAAATAACAGAGAAAACAAAATAGTAAGTAAACTAATCAACAATGCATCCTTGTTACTTTTCCACCTTACCCTGTTAAAACAAAACAAGTTTCATTTATGAGATAGATAGGAGAAGCAAGACTGCACCATCGAATTATAACATTATGCTACTGAACAGAATTAAAATTAAACAAACTACAGGAAATCAACCTAAACTACAAATACTGCTAAAAGTAAATAATGAAACTAAACTGAACAGTAAACAAAATAACAAAAGAAAAACCTCCCTCAGTGCAGGGGCCCTCTGCAACTGACTGAGTTGAGCTGCTAACTCGCTAAATATACTCTTGCAAATGATCACTTGGTCAAACACGGCTTCATATTATTAACAAGAAAATAAGTTCCAAAATTACAGAGATGTAAGTATGAGCTTAATACATATGGAAATTCGAACTCTTTCTCAGTTCTTTACAACTGATCTTTAAAGAAACATTCCTAACTGTCTTTTGAGAGAATTTAGTTACAGGTGGTCTCCACATATTACAATAGATCTCCGTAAAGGGTTGATCAACTACAGGTGACTTTAAGTCAGCAAGATGGTTGCGTGAAATTGTTATCACTAGTGGTTGGTTCAAGTTAATGCTACAACAAAACTGTCGGATTATTAATTAGCCATGAAGAGTGGACACAAAGTCCTACTGCTCTTGGGTTTCTTCATTTGACTCTACCTTTAACTGTGATCTTGAGTTGGCTTTTTTGTCGATCTGAGTTGGTGACCAGGATAGGATCCATGTCGTGACCATTCCAGAGATGCCCATGTGGCCGGTTTCCTTGCTTGACACCTGTAACCTGTTCAACCATGGAAGTAGCTACGGGACACACGATTCGCTGCAGAATGGGCTACATTCCATAGCTAATTTGCAAAAACTTATTTCAAATAGCAAAAACATAAAAGTATAACATGTCAATTATTTAATGTCTTCCTTGAGACAAAATCTATCATTTATCAATGATGGGGATCTGTCTTTTATGGAAAAACAAGAGAAAGAAGTGAGAAAAGTTGTCAAGGAGAGAGTAATTATGAGAGCCAACATATTCCCACTGCAAAATCATTGCATGTCCCCATGCAATTTTTCCAAAACTGTGAACTCTTCTTTCTTTTTGCATCTGCTTAGATACCTCTGCTAGTACATCTATCTTTCTTCTCTTGCTCCTCTTTGAAGTGACTGCCATCCTAGGTTTCTTCATGAGAAGTCTGTATTTAAGGTTGATTATTGTTTTGTTCAAGTTTCTATTCTTCCTCTTAAACTTCCTATTCTTCTTGTACCATAGCCCTAGGTGCAGTATTGTATTGTCATGAATGGCTTTATTTAGTTTGCTTTGTTCCTTCAAGGTTTTATTTTCTTTCTTGATATGCCTGTTCAATATCTCCAACTCATAGATTTCCTGTTTGAGAGAGTAAGTCAAAGGTTCTTGTGGATTGACAGGTTATTTAGGATTGGCTGAGGATCCTGGATCCATTGAGACACTTTTCTTTTCCAATGATTCTATGTAATCATAAATTTGTTGTTGTACTGGGTCTATACCTGGGGATCCTCTGTTGGGGCTGCCTTCAAAATATTGTCTAGGAGAGTTTTGAGGACTGTATGTAAATAGAATATTTTTAGGAGATGATACTGGAGTTTCTTCTTCTAGATTTATGAACTCTGTTTCCTTTGATGATACCTTCTTCACCATACCTCAGAGTCTAGAGCTCCTTCTAAGTTGTAGGGGTTTTATGTTCTCCTCCTTTGTACCTTTTTTCCCTTTTTCTATCTTTTCCTTCCTCTTGATTTGTTTCTTAATATCTGTCATTTTTATAGAGATTAGTTGTTCATCATCTTGTTGTAATGGAGATTCAGGGGTGTTCTTAGTAATTCCACCAGCTTTCTTTTTTATCTTATTCTTCTGTTTGATTTTCTCTCTGATCTCTGTTAATTTTTTAGAGATTGGTTCTTCATAATTTTTCTGTGTTGAAGACTCGAGGTTGCTTTGAATGGTTAGATTAGTCTTCTTTCTCCTAATCTTTCTGATACTATCTTTTTCAGGAGATTCTGGTGCCTCTTGGAAATGGTTTCTTATCAGAAAGTTTTCCCAGGTGTCTCCTATTCTTTTTAGATGATATTCAACTAGTATCTTGACCAACCCATGATGGTACATGGTTGTCTCCAGGGATTCTATTTTCTTCTGTACATTTGAAGCCATCCTCCTTAGACTGTTTAGAAGGAAGAAAGGGAGGTTGATGTTTCCATTTTCTAGAAAGTTCATTAATAAATGTATATGATAAACATACATACATCTGAATCTTCCCTCACAGGTAATAAATTTTTATAATATCAAAAGCATGCTTCTCCATTTATTTTTGAGTGCTGAAATAGAAATTCCTTTCTTAAACACAGTGATATCCATACCTGGGTTCTTGAGGATTACCTTCCATGATTCGCTGTGAAATTCTTTGTTTTTGAACCATCTCTCACCAAGTCTTGGGAGTTTTGTAGCCTCTGCTACATAAGATTCTGTTACTGCAAACTTAATGTCCCCAATCTCTACTTCTGTACCATTGAATGATCTAGCAAAATATTTTGTGATCTCCTTGTGATATCCATCAAAATTTTCAATGAATTTGAGCCATCCAATCTTCTATAACATCTCCTTGAGTTGTGGGTACCCTTCCATAAACTTTGCCCCTACGGGCTCTACCCTAACAATAAGTCCCATGGTCTCTGTTTCGTAGAATTTGCTAAACTTCAAAATTACTCTCCTAGTCTATGAAATGGACTATCTGCGGGTATGGTGAAAAAGAACTATGAGTTTGTGTGGAATAAGTAGACAGTGAGGGTTTGGAGAGACGTGAATACTTTGGTCATATCGTGGTTGTGACCGTTATCAGATGGAGTTATTAGAAACCGTTTTAAGTA
The DNA here is from genome assembly GCA_000404065.3 of Pinus taeda. Taxonomy (NCBI): domain Eukaryota; kingdom Viridiplantae; phylum Streptophyta; class Pinopsida; order Pinales; family Pinaceae; genus Pinus; species Pinus taeda. Next base: position 137,136 of record APFE030724796.1, read on the forward strand.
CAGAGTATGGAGATTGTAGCGGAGGTGTGGTAGTCAAATCAAATGATGACTTGTTAAGGAGACATATGATCATTCATATTATACATAACTTATGTTTATGACTTGTTGTTTGAAATAAATTTGCATTTTACCTTAGAACTTAACCTTTTGCTTGACAATTATTTTGGTGTCGATTCGTAGGTACTTTGAGCATGGTTGATCTCCAAAACTTGATTCTTCAATTTCCCTACATTCATGATTTATTTGTGAGTTGTACAATTGTGCTAGAGCTGATAAGTAGGTTGTAGCTGCAGAATCAGATTAGCTGCAAAATGGAACCAGCTGTAGAATGTGAAAATAAGGAAAAGTGAAATATGGCTTATGAAATATGGATGTAAAAATAAAATGGAAATGAGTTATGACAGTGAGATGGAATGAGATGTAAGATAAAATGAGAAATAGGGTGAAATGGAGTAAAACTATAAAAATAAAATGAAATATGACAGTGAGATGAACTGGAACTGTAAAACAGAATAAAAACTGAATGAGATGGAATGAGACTATGAAATTGCAGACTCTATATTGCAAATAGATGTAGCTTTTTTTTGTCACTACTTATTACAGAAAGGAAATGGAAAATATAGGATGTCAGAAATCTCTGATTTTTACCCTATATTTTCTGTATAAGTATGCCAATCAATGATTGGTTTTCAACCTTATACAATTTTTTTTTTCCAATTTTTTTTTTCTTTTTATCAGTCATTTCTTGGGAAAAATAAAGACTAAGTTAGTGGAGAAGAAGGATTCTTCTTCACTAGCTTCATTTCAGAGTTATCCTGGAAAATCCTAATGAACTCCTCTCTTGAAACTGGTTTTTGATATATCTTCAGTCGATGACCATTTACAAGAAGAGGTATCTTTTCCTCATCTATTGTTCTTATTCTCACCACTCCATTGTTAAATACTTTTTCAATCTCATATGGCCCAAGCCAATGAGTTTGAAACTTCCCTTGAAAATATTTGAACTTTGAATCAAACAATAGTGACCAATCTCCTGCATGAAATTTCTTCTCCTTAATATATTTACCATGCCATTTAGCCCTCTACTGTTGGACTATACTGGTTCTTTGGACTGCATCTTGCCTGATTTCATCAAGTTCATTGGGTTGCTCCAATCTATGTTTCTGTGCCTCTGATAAATCCAATCCCAATTGGACTGCCATCTTGAAGGTTTTGATTTGAAACTCTATAGGGAACAAGGCTTGTTTCCCATAAACAAGTTCATAGGGTGTATGTCCCATTGTGTTCCCCCATGTAGTTCTATAGGCCCATAAGGCTTTAGGAAGCCTTTCTGCCCAGTCTCTTCTATGTAGATGCACAGTCTTAGTGAGAATTCCTTCAATCACCTTATTTGTAGATTCAATTTTACCATTTTCTTGTGGATGATAGGGAGTAGATTTCCTATGTTTGATCTTATAATTTTCCACAAGACCCTCCACCATTTTAGATGTAAATTGAGATCCCTGATCTATCACAATTTCTCTTGGAACACCAAAACGAGTGAAGATGTCCTCAAAAAGAAAATTAACTACATATTTTTCATTAGCAAAAGGTAATGCTTTGGTCTCTACCCATTTAGTGACATAATCAATGCATATCAATATATACTTATTTTGCTTAGATGAAGGATTAATTGGCCCAACAAAATTTAAGGCCCATTTTTCAAAAGGTTCAATGAGTACCTGAACTTGTAGTGGAATTTCATTTGAATGAGTAGGTTTCCCTACCCTCTGGTAGTTGTCACACCTCCTGACATATTCTTTGGCATCTTTGAAGATGGATGGCCAATAATATCCTAAAGAAAGGATTTTATAGGTTGTCCTCTTGTCAGCAAAGTGTCCACCACACGGTTCATCATAACATGCCTTAAGAATCTCAAGCTTTTCATATTCCCTAACACATCTTCTTATCATAAGATCTGGGCCTATTTTATACAATTCATTAGTGATCCATGAGTATCTTGCACTTATCTAAATGATTTTTATTTTTTCTCTAGGAAACAAATGTGAAGGCAATTTCCCTGTGACTAAGTAATTAGCAATATCTGGAAACCAAGGAGTTTGAGTAGTCACTGCAAAAAGATATTCATCAGGAAACTTATCTTCAACTAAAGTGTCATCTTTGATATTCTGAATTCTGGACAAGAAATCAACAACTGTGTTTTGTTTTCTAGGTCTATCTAGCACAATAATATTGAATTCTTGCAAGAGTAAAAGCCATCTTGTAACTCTGCCATTAACTCTGCCATTAGTAATAGGTTTATTCATTGAATATCTAATTGCAGAGTGATCTGTATGAAAAAAGGTTTCATATCCTATTATATAATGTCTGAACTTGTTAATTGCATGAACAACAACTAAAAATTCATTTTCAGTTACAGTATAGTTCAACTCAGTGGGAGTCAAATTCTTACGTGTATAGTAGATGGCATAGAGAATCAAGTCTTTTTGTCCTAATACAGCTCCCAGAGTTGTATCTAAAGCATCAGTTGAAATGTGAAAAGGTAGTTTCCAATTTGGACCTCTCAAGATGGGTTCTTCATAATTTTTTGTTTTTAAAGTCTCAAATGCTAATTGGCAGTCAGGATTCCAATTGGATTCACAATCCTTGGTGAGTAATTTGAAGAGTGGGGATGCTATTTTAGTGAAATTTTCTATAAATTGTCTATAGTATCCTATAATCCTAGAAAACTTTAAACATCCTTTTGGAAATTTGGAATTGATAATTTAGAGATGACTTCAACCTTAGATTTATCAACTTTAATCCCATCTCCTGAAATGTGATGCCATAAAACAATACCTTCTATAAACATCATAAAACATTTTTCATGGCTTAGTGAAAGGTTTGCTTCCTTACATCTTTTAAGAACTCTTTCCAAATTTTCCAAATCTTCTTCAAATGTATTCCCATAGACTGTAAAATCATCCATTATATCTCTACACAATCATGTATTAGATTAGAAAAAATTCCTAGTACTGCTCTTTGGAATGTTGCAGGTACATTACATAACCCAAAAGGAAGTACTCGGTACGCATAAGTTCCCCATGGACAAGTAAATGTGATTTTATCTTGATCTTCAGGTGCCACCTGAATTTGATTATAACCACTAAAACCATCCAAGAATGAGAAATACTTCTTACCTGCTAATGTATCCAACACTTGATCTATAAAGGGCAAAGGAAAATGATATTTAAGGGTAGCTTTATTCAATTCTTGGTAATCAATGCACATCCTCCATTTACCATTCTTTTTAGGCACAATCACTAAAGGGGAAATCCATTGGCTGTCTGAAATTGGGTAAATGAAGTTTGTCTGATAGGTCTGCAATTTTCCTCAATGTAGATGTGATGAATACAAGTCTTAGAACTAATTCCTTTCATGTCAATAGATTCCCATGCATATGCAGTAGAATGTTGTTGTAATGTATTGATTAGCTTTTCCTTTTGTAATTTCTCCAAGTTATTGTTTATGTTCAATGTTCTCCCTGGAAAGATTTCAATTGTAGAGCTATCAATTTCTTCCATAGAATAAAGAGACATCTACCTAGATGAAAAATATTCAATGTTGGATTTTTCTTGAAATTGATCATGTTCATATTCTTGAGATGATTCAAAAATTTTCATTGTATTTAAGGTTTGACTATCTTCACTAATATATAAAACAGTAAAGAGAGGCTGAATGTCATTTTCATCATCAATCCATTCTTTGTCATCTATTTTTGTGATTGTTCTTGCTGGAGGATATAGAGTGAATTTCTTTGTTGAATTCCCATCAAAAATATACATATCACCAGATCTAAAGCTAATGAAAGCATCAGTTGTGGCTAGCCAAGGTCTTTCTAATATGAGTGGATTTCCTCCTAGATTGTTCTTGGGGGTTAAGATCATAAAATCAATAGGATATTCCCAAGAGTCTAAGGATACTGAAATATCTTCTAACACCCCATTTGGTTTGATTATATATTTGTCCACTAATTGCAGTAATGTAGGTGTGTAAAGAAGATTAGGAAGCTTGAGTTGTTCCATGGTTTGTTTGCTCATGATGTTTATTGTTGCCCCTAAATCAATCAATGTATTTGGAATTTCAACTCCATTGATGTCTGTTTTCACAATTGGACTTCCTGGATCTACATATTTTTGTATGGAAAATTTTCCCATCATTGTATCTGCAATTTTTCCTACCAGGTGAATTATTTTTGTTTCTTTTGCTTTTCTTCCTAGTTTCTTTATGCTCAACTCCTTTGTTGTTTTAGCTAGAATTGGAATCTCCTTAATGGCTTGTAACAAAGGAATTTTGATACAGACATTTTTCAATTCATCTTGAAAATCATAATTGGGCAACATGATCTGCTTTTCTACTCCTCTATCAACTTGTAGTCTTTCAGGAAAAGGAGGTGCAGAAGTAGATACTGGTTGCTCAATGATAGGAGTTGAGTTCACTGGTTCTTTCTGTTTTTCATTTTCAGTATTTTGGTTTTGGAGAGATGTTCCCTCAAAACTTTTATTGGGTTGTAGAGAATCTTCCTCAGAATTGTCTTGTTCCTAAATAACTACAGAAGGTCTTTCCTTTTCTAATATCCTACCAGATCTCAGTTGAACATCATTATGATCTAGAGGAGTGATCATATAAGTTGGAAATTGTTGTCCTTCCACCATGCAAGCATTCTGAGGATTTTTATTGTTGGGGTTTGGTAATGGTTAGGCAGGTAGCTGATTTGTTTTCTGCTGAAATGGCAGTAAGAGTTGAGGATTTTTGTTTTATTGTGGATTTTGTTGTGGAAATGGCAATGAAAGTTGAGGGTTCTGATTTTGAAGTTGTGGAATGTGTGGGGGAGGATAATTCTGATATGATGGAGGATATTGGTAATATTGAGAAAATCTCCCATAAGGATTTTGTACTCCTTGTGCCCATGGTTGAGATTGAGATTGGGGTTGAGGCCAAGGTTGAGATTGAGATTGAGGTTCAGGCCAAGGTTGCTGCCAAGAATTCCAATTTGGTGGGGCTGAAGATACATTTGATTGTTAAATCCCTAATTTTTTGGCCCCTGCCAAGGTTTTCTAAATACTCCGTGTGCCCATGGTTGAGATTGAGATTGAGGTTGAGGCCAAGGTTGAGATTAAGATTGAGGTCGAGGCCAAGGTTGCTGCCAGGAATTCCAATTTGGTGGGGCTGAAGATACATTTGATTGTTAAATCCCTAATTTTTTGGCCCCTGCCAAGGTTTTCTAGATACAAAGGAAAGAGGTTTTGTTGAATTTGGAACTGTTTCTTCTTGAAAAATAGTCGTAAGGCCTGGAATCGAAGGAAAACCCTTGGTTTCATGGTTCTCTGAGCAAATCATACAAGTTTCTATAAATTTTTCATCTAAATGGCATTCTCTTAGAGCATGGTTTTTTTATGCATTTTGGACAAAAAATTGTTAAAGCATCAACACCAGTTTTCTGCTTGTTTTGCAACTTAAGGGTGTCTATCTGCTCACTAAGACTCCCTAGGATATATGTTTTGAATTCATAAAGCATATTACCAATTTTTTCCCTACTCACAGATCCAGTTGCAGACTTATTTACTCTAACATTAGAAGGATCTCTTGGACCTTTCCCAGTTTTGGATTTCCCTCTTGAGAGATGAGCACATAATTCTCCTATATCATTTAATGGAAGTTGATAGACATCTCCCTTCCCCATCATGTTCAGGATATCTATCCACTCATCTCTAATGGATTTTAATAAAAGAGATTTTAAGGTATCTTCATCTAAATTGTCCATCTTTGCTCTTTTCAAATTATAGTTGAATCTCTCAATCAAATCCTCTAAGTTTTCATCCTCTCTTTGCATCATTTTGAACACTTCATCTTTGTGATTGGTAGGCATGCAATAATCCAAACACCTATCCAAAAATACTGTCTTCATGTCATTCATGTTCTAATGGACTGAGTGACTAACCCCATGAACCACTTCAAAGCAACTCCTTTCAGTGTTGAAGGGAACAATTTAAGTTTTTGAGAGTCTTCTAGATAATCATAGGTTCTGCACAAGACTTAAAACTCAAATAAAAATGTTTCAGGATCCTCACTTTTTAACCCATGGAAGTTTGGGAGGATAGAAGGTGAGATATTTTTCATTGCGGCATTTGTTTCTTCATCCACTATAGGGAATCCAAAAGAATTATCTATTGCCCTATTTCCTCTGCCTCCTCCATTATTTCCTCTACCTCCTCCTCTATTTCCTCTACCTCCTCCTCACCCCCTCCTCCAAACAATGTGAATTCTCCATCCCGTTCTTCTTCTGCCATTATAGTTTCTTCAAGGTCAGTATAGGGTTCAACCTGCAAGGTTACTTTCTCCTCCTATGGTTCTTCTATTAATGGGATATGGGAGAGAGGTTCTACTTCTTCTTCCTCACTAGGTATTCCTAATTCTTCAACTAAAATGTGCTCCCCTGTGGAGGTGAAAAAAACTACTCCTGTTGTTGGAGATTCAAGATTTTTCTCCCCTTGGACTGACTTGGTAGATGAAGTAGGAGATTCTTTTGATTGGATTTCTGCCCCTGTTAATTTCAGGAGTTCTATGGTTGGGAGTATGAATTTGGGATGGAGGTATATCTTTTCTTGTTCTCGGTGGAGTAGGTGGTGTTGTAGGAATTGAACTCCTGCCTCTAGCTATAAATCTACCCCTAGAGTCTCTTTCTCTATGCATATCATTTTTTTTAATGTAAGAGACAAAGTGACCTAGTTACACTTCCCCAGCAACGACGCCAAAATGTTTAGTCAATTTAGTTTCCTAAATTGCTTTGCATAAATTATCAACCGAGGCTCGTAAGCTAATGAAGTGTAGTGCACTGTATGTGCTAGTTAACCCTTCTTACTTCATTGTTTTGTATTTTTATATTGTTTTTTTTGGGGGTTTCCTTAATTTCTAATGATATACAGTCTAAATTATGATGAAACTAAGTCTAAATTTCCTAAAGGTGAACTAATCAAAATCTAAGTTAAAGAAATGTAAAATAGAGCATCTATCCTATTTTCTCATTTTAATCCTAAGTCAAAAATTAAAAGGTGAATTTGTAAGGCAAATTGAAATAATTTACAGAGAATGAAAAATTGACTAATGCACTTTTAGTTGTCCAAGCCTCCAATTTTGAAAGATAACTTTCTTGAGATGGCAAACGAGCAACTTACTATACTTTATAGTTTAGAGAACTAAACCAAATATGCAGAGGGTAACTAATTGATTTCAATCCTTGTGTGAAGTGAATGTTTAACCATTTAGTTAGGATGGATATCAGCTTGAAATGGTGACCAAAAATGTTATCGACATAGTGCATTGGCAAAATGAGCTAGGAAATAAATAACAGAGGAAACAAAACAGTAAGTAAACTAATCAACAATGCATCCTTGTTACTTTTCCACCTTACCTTGTTAAAACAAAATAAGTTTCATTTATGAAATAGATAGGAGAAGCAAGACTGCACCATCGAATTCTAACATTATGCTACTGAACATAATTAAAATAAAACAAACTACAGGAAATCAACCTAAACTACAAATACTACTAAAAGTAAATAATGAAACTAAACTGAATAGTAAACAAAATAACAAAAGAAAAACCTCCTTCAGTGCAGGGGCCCTCTGCAACTGATTGAGTTGAGCTGCTAACTAGCTGAAGATACTCTTGCAAATGATCACTTGGTCAAACATGACTTCATATTATTAACAGGAAAATAAGTTCCAAAATTATAGAGATGTAAGTCTGAGCTTCATACATATGGAAATTCGAACTCTTTCTCAGTTCTTTACAACTGATATTTAAAGAAACATTCCTAACTGTCTTTTGACAGAATTTAGCTACAGGTGGTCTCCACGTATTACAATAGATTTGCGTAAAGGGTTGATTAGCTATAGGTGACTTTAAGTCAGCAAGATGGTTGCATGAAGTTGTTATCACCGGTGGCTGGTTCAAGTTAATGCTACAACAAAACTGTTGGATTATTAATTAGCCACGAAGAGTGGAAACAGAGTCCTACTGCTCCCGGGTTCCTTCGTTTGACTCTACCTTTGACTGTGGTCTTGAGCTAGCTTTTTTGTCGATCTGGGCTGGGTGACTAGGATAGGATCCATGTCATGACCATTCCAGAGGTGCCCATCTGACCGGTTTCCTTGCTTGACACCTGTAACCTGTTCAACCATGGAAGTAGCTACGAAACACATGGTTAGCTGCAGAATGGGCTACGTTTCGTAGCTAATTTGAAAAAACTTATTTCAAATAGCAAAAACATAAATTATAACATTTCAATCATTTAATGTCTTCCTTGAGACAAAATCTATCATTTATCAGTGATGGGGATCTGTCTTTTATGGGAAAAAAAGAGAAAGAAGTGAGAAAAGTTGTCAAGGAGAGAGTAATTCTGAGAGCCAACACATGGTAAAGTGACACCATTCTCTATGTGGAAGGCACTGACTGAGCTATTCAAAAATAGTAGTGACAACTTAGCCTTCCAAAATCTTAGCACAACTACCAGGAATCTGTAAATGGAAGGGAAAAAATATTGAATTGGGAAAGGTTGTGGTCTGATTTGGTTCAAGAAGAGTTAAAGAGAAATAAAAGAGACGGAAAATCATCCAAAGACGAGGATGAAGAGAAATTTTCATTGATTGGAAAGGGGAAGAAGGGAAAAGGAAAGAAGACCCAGAGAAAACCTAAATCCAACCAAAATAATGGCAAGAAGAAAGACTTGAGTAAGATAAAATGTTTCCATTGCCATAAATACATGCATTATGTAACAAAATTTCCACACAAGAAGTCTATCAATAAGCTTTTAGGAGGAGCAACAGGTGAAGCACTAACTTCACAATTCGAATTAGACTTCACCCTGATAACATGCCTGGACAACACTATTATGGGGAGTGTAGTGGTACCTTAATTTTGGTGCCTCGTTCCATATCACAGGGTGCAAGGAATGTTTTAGTAACCTAGAGGAGAAGGATCTCTAGTTGCATATCGAAATGGGGGATGATGGGACGTACAATGCTACATGAATTGGTACTGTCACCTTTGAGAGGGAGAAATCCTCTTCTTCGTCTCAAAGAAAGCCTCTCCTCTTCACCTCAAAGATGTTATGTTTGCACCTGGGTTGAAGAAGAACCTTATATTTGTAGCAGTATTGGAGTACCATGGTTATGATGCTATTTTCAGTAAAGGGAAAGCCTTTCTGAGACACATTACTACCGAGAAAGTGAAGCAGATCAGGGTTTGAGTGAAGAACCTATACAAATTTGAGGTGGGATATTTCATTGCATTGAGAAGTAAGGATGAACCAAGTGCAAAGTTGAGATGCTGGAGGACTATGGCACGGGAGATTGGGTCATCTACACCATGGTGCCTTAAAAACCATGCAACAATTACCATCAGTCACCCTAAAGGCTCCCTTGACCAGCGAGATGTCTACAAGGGCTACACATTGGGGAAATATGTCAAATCCACTTTCCATAACCAAGATAGCATAGCAAATTCAATCTTGGAGCGAGTCCACTATGATGTTTATGGATCCTTTGCTACACCCTCCACCGAAAAACATAAGTACTATGTTATTTTTGTTGATGATTTCTCTATAAAATGTTGGATCTTCTTCATGCAAAAGAAGGATGAAGTTTTCTCAAAATTTGTTGAATTCAAGGCATTGGTTGAGAAGGAGACTGGGAAGAAGGTGAAGGATCTCAGGAGTGACAATGGAGGTGAATTTGTTTCACATGCCTTCAAGGATTTTTGTGCCAAAGAATGTATTAGAAGAGAATTGTTAGCACCCCATAACCCACAACAAAATGGGATAACTAAGAGGAAGAACATGAGCATAGTGGGAGAAATAAGGGCCATGTTGCATGATCAGGGGCCGCCATTGCATCTATGAGCAGAAGCATGCAACACATCAATCTACTTGTAGAACCAGAGTCCTCATAGAGTACTTGGTATGACCACACCAGAGGAAGCTTGTGGAAGAAACTTGAGCCTACAACATAGTCGGGAGTTTTCATAGGATACACCAAAACTCCACACAATTACTGAGTGTATTTTCCTTCACTGAGATGATTGTTGTGAGGAGAGATGTCATGTTTGATGAGGAGAAGGCTATGAGATGCTCTTTGTAATGAGAACTAAGTATCCCACCAGAGCAAGAGCTTTTAGATCCAAAGGAGGAGCCTCAAAATGAGCTTCAAGAGGATGTGGAGTAGCCACATGTAGTGGAGCAGACATGAGGTAAAGTGGAGGCACCCACTCAACTAGAATCTTCTAGAGAGGGAAGAAAGAGAGTCAGAGAAGTTGATAGATTATTGCAAGATGAAAGGGAGAATGTGGAAGCCCCCACATCAAAATGCAGACATATGAGGTCACATGATAGGTACACTGGTTACATGGCTCTCATGATAGAGCTCATTGAGACAAAGCCTTCTTCATTTGAGGAAGTAGTTTCTCAACCTATTTGGGTCTATGCCATGGTGGAAGAATACAAATCCATCCTGAAGAATAGTGTATGGGAGGTGGTACCAAGACCCAAAGGGAAACCAATGGTTGGTTCCAGATGGATCTACAAAGTGAAGCATGCAACTGGGAGCATCGAGAAGTACAAGGCTAGATTTGTGGCCAAATTATTCTCTCAGATGAAGGGAGTGGACTATGAGGAAACTTTTGCACTAGTTGCAAGATATTACTCAATCAAATACATTCTAGAATTGGCTGCACAGATGGGGTGGAAAATCCACCAGATGTATGTGAAGACCGCCTTTCTCAACAATGTTGTTGAGGAGGAAATTTACATAGATAAGCTAGAAGGATTTGAGACATATGAACGGGAGACACATGTGTGCAGACTCAGGAGAGCATTTTATGGTCTCAAATAGATGCTACGAGCATGGTACACTCAGATCAATAATTATCTCATTGGATTGGGCTTCATCAAAAGTGAAGCAAATGTGAGCCTCTATCACATTGTGGTAGAAGTTGCTTATTCTTGTTTTATATGTTGATGATTTAATATTAACAGGTGATGAGAAACTCGTCCACTCTTGAAAATAGGATCTTTCAAGGGAATTTGAGAATAAGACATAGGCCTCATGCATTACTTCCTCGAGCTGGAAGTATGGCAAGGTGATGGTGAATTGTTTGTGTCTCAGGGGAAGTATGCCTCTGAAATACTTTAGAGATTTCACATGGATAATTATAAGCCCATGGACACACCTCTAGCTACAAACTAGAGGAAGGAGAACACCACTTTAAGTGAAGAGGTTGATGCTACCATTTACATGCCGCTTGTGGGGTCTATGATGTAGCTTGTGAACACAAGATCCAACAGGTGTTATGCAGTAAACCAGTTGATTCAAGCTATGGTGACGCCTACCAAGCTGTATTGGAAGGAAAAAAAACATGTATTATGGTACTTGAGAGGCACTACTGAGTATGGATTATGGTACAAGAGGAAAAAGGGAGTAAATTTCCAAGGCTTCACCAATGCAGATTGGGTAAGGAGTCCATTAGATAGGAAAAGTACTTCAGTTACTATCTTTAGTGTTGGGTCTGCAACTATTTCCTGGTACAACAGGAAGCAGAGGTATGTGGCGCTTAGCTCAACAGAGGCTGAATACATGGCTACAAGTCAAGAAACATGTGAGGCCATATGGATGAGGAAAATACTTGTGGGGATTTTCTGTTAGGAGATGGATCTGACAATGATATATTGTGATAATCAGAGTTGCATTAAGCGCTTTAAGAATATGATATTTCATGACAGGTCTAAGCACATAGATATCTGGATCATTTGCAGGACTGTGTGTAGAGGAGAATTATGTTGCTACAATATATTCCAACTAAGGAGCAAGATGTTGACATTTTGACAAAGGCATTGTCAAGAGGTAAATTTGAATTCCACATGTGCAGGATAAGGGTGGTGAAAATTACCTTTCTTGCTAAGAGGGAGTGTTGAAAAAAGTAGCAAAAAAGGCTCAATTTGACTTTAGCCTTAGTCATATTGAGTAAATCCAATTTCCACATCGACAGGACAACTTGGATGAAGTTAACTAGTGTGATATGGATCTTTTCACTCAGTTAGCTCAGTAAATTTGAGTTAGAGGGCTTGGAATTCAATTATGCATGTGTGATTCCTAAATTTTAGTAATCCAGTTCAATTATTTTCAGTTTTATTCAATTAACTGACCTCTAACTATTGATAGGGTTAACTGAAGTTTAGTGGTGCAGTGGGACAATAGTCTAAATCAGTGATATATTATTTAACTAATCAATCGACCCAAAATAGCTAGTGCATGCAAGGAATTTGAATTCCTCAACTGAAGTGGAGATGGAAAGGCAGTGTAACATCAATTGTAGACTAGTTTTGGGTGTATAAGTGTTGTATGATTTAGGAGATCGATCCTTGGGAAATGCGTAATCAAATTGGAGGAAATTCTTATCTTTTAGGGGCTAATTTCCTCAGGATTTATGCAAGGAAATAAGAGTCTCAGTGAGCAAATAATTCGCTAAGTGTTGTCTAGAGTTTGTCATTGAGCAAAGAGAATATTTATTCTTTTGTAGGTTGAGCTTAGAGTTGGACCTAGCAATTGTAATAGTTTCTCTATTCAACTGATTAATGCAAAGAGGTTTGAGGGGTCCCAATTGGGTTCCCCTAGAAATCATTGTGTATTTTTGGTTTTGCTTATTGAACATTGTTATAAATTGTGATTTCCATTCCGTAGATCAAGACAGTAGAATTGTGTCTTTTGTTTTTTTAGTTTGAAATCTTGAGCACTTGCAATTTATATCAAATTTCTATAGGAAGGGCCAATCAACTATAGACAAATTTTATGGATATTCTAAAGCATCAAAAACTTCTAATGTTGAAGATATTCCATATATACCTTATTTGAATGATGACACTAATGAAGATATGGATGTCAAGTTTGTTGTTGATCTAGAAATTCTTGACCATGAAAAAGAAGGAAAAGATATGGGATCTAGTAGCTCAAGGAGGAATACCTTCTCAAAACATGAATTTCGAGAAGAGTGGACAATAAAACATCCTTGCGTGTATAGTATTAATGTTGAAGATGGAAAGACTCATATGAAGTGAAAAATTTGTGAGAAATAAAATACTCAAGGTCCATGGGGTATTGGAAATGGATGTAATACTATTCAACATGATGTGACAACTCATGCAAAATATGTTATTCATAAAACATCAACTCATAGAAATTTGTATGAAACTGAAAGGGTGAAAAAGCCCATCATAGAACACATAGTGACTATAAGTGATAAGGTGCTCAAAATTATGCTAAAAAATCAAAGTTATCAAAATGGTGTGGAACCTGAACGAATGCATAGTGCTCGTCATCTTGAATCCAACGCAACTCATTTCACGCGAAATGAACACTGTATGGCTTCAGAAATGTGTTCTATTCACTTTGGCAAATAGGTAAATCTTTGAAAAAAATGAGGACAACCTAGTCAACAATCTGTACTGCTGACTAGGCTGCCCAGTTGGCACTGAATGTGCAGCTGAGGTGGCATTGTAATTTCATCAGTGAATGGTTGAGTGCCATGTGGCATGTTTGTACAGGCATGAGTTGGCAGGATGTTATTGGTTGAAGGCTATACAAGTGGACCAATGAGAGGGTGACACACGGAAAACCAGAGGCTGCCACGTGCCCTCTGAAAGGTTGAATAAAATTTTATGTGAGGAGGCCATAGTCGAACCTGCAACCTCACCCAACAACAACAAGCTTTATCACCACGCCCGCAGGTTGGTTCTTAACTAGCATATCGCAGGCGGCTCGGCGTTAAAGAATTGATCCTAGAACAAGCCAGGGTGCGATATGATAATCACAAATCGTAAAAGGGAAGTACTACAGAATCGGCCCCGAAAGGATCAGGTTGTGATTGTGATATTGCAATCACATATCCCCAATGCAAGTCCGTTATATGAATTACCCTGGCTTCGCCGATCGTGATATATTCCGTATGCGATACAATTATATTGCAGTTGATAGTCCATCGGGTCCGCCGCTTATCACAATCGCATATCATCAAAGCCGCGTTCACAAACCATAGGACCCGTCAGTTCTCACCGAATGTGATGGAGTTGTCAGTGCCGATAGCTTATGGCCACCGCGCGGTGAAATTTTCGCCTAGTTAGCGCTTTTTGGAACAAAATTGTAGGATCATGCCGGAAAATGGTGCAATTTGTGGAGCGAATATTGGGAAAACTAGGAGAGGTCATAACTTCTTCATTTTTCCACTAAATTGGATGCAAAAAGAGGTTAGGTAGCCATTTTTGGATATTATGGACCGATTGGAGCAGGTTTCAGAAGCATTTGAGCATTGTAAACACATCTTTTTATACTTTTGAGCATAATAGAGAGGCCCAAGCCATTGGAAGCTGGACCAAGGAGACGTAGCCTAGGAGGGGTGAACTCATTTATCATGTTCCCTATTGTAATGTGTTTTTGATGATGTTCTATACATGTTTATGCTGTTGTTCAGTCTTTTATTTATGTTAAATTGCTCATAAAACTAACATAAAAACTCATCATTTCACTTGCAAAAATTCATGAATCCTTAAGCACAATGAAAGCATTTTGTTTGTAATATGAGAAAGATATTATCACAACAATCTAATATTCTAAATCAGATAATTTTGGTATTAGAGCACTAGGTTTTGCTTTGTGAAAGAAAGATTTAACTTTTTGCAATTTTATGTCATGCTTACAAGGTTAAAACTCAAAAGAAGAGAAGGGAAACTGGTTGGAAGCCCTGAAGTTGGGTCAAGGGGAAGGAGAGAAAGGTTTCCACAATCTCTAATGTTAGTTGAACCTTGAGTTGCAGTTGAGACTCCAGAGATCATGTCTCATGAAGGATAACCGAAAAACATGACAAAAGATGAGAAGACCTTCAGAAAGGCTTTCTTTGATATGATAGAGATGGTAAAGGTCCTCTATGAAGAGAGGAATGACAGGTTGCAAGGGGAAAGTTACAAACCTCCCAAAGGAGAAGGCTCTTCAGAATATAATGGAAAAGGAGGTAACAAAAATGGAGACAAACCTCCTCCCTCTCCACCATATTCTTCATCTTCTTCTTCACATGCATCTTCACCCTCTTCCACTAACACAACCCTTACTCATACTCATCATCATACTTCAAAAGAAACTAGTAAATCACCTTTTTAAAAACTCGATGTTAAATTTGAGATGCCCATGTATAACAGTGAAGTGAATGAAAAGAAGCTTGATAATTGGATTTGTCAGTTGGAGGTTTATTGCAAGATTCAAAACCTTCAAGAGGATGACATAAAGATTCAGTTAGCTTCCTTGAGAATGGAGGGTGCAGCATTGGTATGGTGGAAATCAAAGACCCAAGAGGAGATTAAAAAACATAGTAAGATCTCAATTTATTGGAGTGATTTCATTGTTGCAATCAAAAGACAATTCTACCCTCTAGCTTATATGTAGAAAGCCATCATGAATTGGTAGAACTTTAGACAACTTAAAGGTCAAAATGTGCAAGATCACACCCAATAATTTAGAAAAAGGTCTTGGATGTTAGGTGCAAATTTACAATCACAGGACACATTGCTGAAGTACATAGGGGGTTTACATAGTTACCTTAGGCATACTATCTTATTGTTTAATCCCAATAATCTAGATGACGTGCGTGCGCAAGCCACTTATCTTGAGGTAAGAGGGAAAAACGCCCCAGAAGAAGGTAGTAAAAAGCCATTTAAGAGTAAAGGAAAGGAAAAGGCTTTCAAAGGGAAGAAAAAGAAAAATGAGTTTATCAAAAAAGAAGGAGAGAAAAGTTACATGCAAAAATTGTTCCAAAGAGGGTTATGATGAAGCTCATTGTTGGAAGCTTCATCCCGAAATGAGACCAAAGAGAAACAACAACAATGGAAAACAAAAGACAAATGCAACCACTCAACATGATTTGGGATCCAATTCGGGTGATGAAACTAAAATCACAGCCATGGGGTTAAAAGGAAAAGAATCCATTGCTAGCACTAGTTCTTCAAACTCACAAAATGAAACTCCAAATTAAAAGAGGAGAATAGAACTTTTTTACATAAGAGTGATCTCAAAACACAACAAGATTGATACGCTTTTTGATAGTGGCTCTCAAGCCAATCTTATCTCTGAAAACATTATCAAAAGTTTAAACTTGGAAACCGTTCCACATCATAAACCATATCCACTTGGATGGGTGTGTGACAATGCACAATTGCAGGTTACTAGAAAGTGTAAATTGAAATTCGTCATTACTGCAAATTTCATAGATGAAGTGGAGCTTGATTTTGTGTTGTTAGATCTCTATGGCATAGTTTTGGGCAGCCCATACCTTTCTGATAGAAAATCTATCTTACATAGACATGAAAATAATATAATTTATTCAAAGATGGAGTAGAATATATTGTAAGAGCTCTGTTGTGGTAAAACACAACCCCCCCATTTTTCACTTTTAAATCTCACATGGGGACCCTTTTAACTGATCGTTTGGTAATATTATTATTGGATTTTGAGAATGTGGATGACCTAAATGAGTTCGATGTGTCTTTATCTATCTAGCTAGATATGTTTGAGCTCATTTGGATTAGATGTTTGTGAATATTGCTTGTTTGAAGATTGGATGTATTCTAACCGCTTGACTTTGTAGCTTTTGCATGGGTCGATCATGTCTTGCAATAGGTTCCTTGAGTGTGGTGATTAGATTTTACGATCATGACAACATTCTATTATTGATCATGAGAAAGCTATGTGGCACCTTTAGTTGCCACATCACCTTACATTTCATGTTGGTTGCTTCTCCCCTCCACTTTGCATGACACCTACATTGAAAAAAAATACTAGATCATTAATAATGTAAATAAAAAGTATGTTGAGATTTTCTGTTTTAGTCAAATAGGCAAAAATCTTTGAAGGATGACAAAAATAGGGATTCAGTTCCTAGATTAGCTCCAGGTTGTTGGGAGGGAGTCAATGCCTCCTATATTTGATGTGAGGGAGTCATGAGGCTGTTAGATTCTCTATGCTATATAACAGGCAATCATTTGGATGATTTGCTAAGAGTGTGTGAGGATTTCTTGATGTAATCTCCAATTTGATTAATATATTCCTGCTGCCTATGTTTGGTGGACGTAGCCCAGATTGGTTGGGTGAACCACGTTAAAAGTTGTGTCTTATGTGCTTGTTTATTTTCTTTGTTGTGTGTTTAATTAAAATTGTTGTGCACCTGATCCAACAATTGGTATCAGAGGATGTTGGAGGTGCTGTGGATTGCTGTGTGTGGCGTCCTGGAGACTGCGTGCTGGACATGTTGAGATTACCTGCGTGTGGATTGCTGTGTGTGGTGGACTGCTGGTTTGGTTATTAGCACTGCTTGGTGCGCTGAAATCGTGCCCATTTGACAGTGTTGTGCGTTGGTTGACCCAGTGCTGTTTTTAATAACCGAGTCTGCTAGAGACGTTGTGACAGAACTGGACCTGCATGGAGGTATCTTGTCCGCCTGCGTGGAGAACGCTGAGTGTTGGTGCTACCTGGAGGTAATCTAACACCTGGTGCGCTGTGGAGCTGTTCAAAAGTGTGGCGTGTATATGTATTGAAAAAGGTATGCTCATTCGCTCAGTCAACAACGTTGATACATATGTTTTCTGTTTTGAAACCGGCATGAATGGATTCGAAAAACACACAGCGTGGATATATGTATTAAATACAACAAGGATTTATTTTGAAAACGGCGAACAACGTGTCTTTGTTTTTTGTCTACTGCGTGGAGGTAAAAATTGAAACTGCGGGGATATACCAAATGCGTGTATATATGAAACAGTGAGATATATATACGGTGGATATGTATTGAACCAGTGCGTAGAGATATATATATGTTTTTTTTAAAAACACTCACGGCGTATTAATATGCTTACAAAGTTAAAGTGGTGAACGCATGTGGTGGAGGAAGTAATTTTTTATGCCATTAAACAAAAAAGGAGTTATAAGGGTTATGTAACATGGGTTTTTTTCTAAAAATTACAAGGTTGGAACACATGTTAAATGGTGGGGTGTTAAAATATATTGGGTATATATTTTGGGAACCAGGATTGTTCAATACAGTACTCCCACGACATTTCCAGGATACTTGAAACAAAAGTTAATAAAACAAATATTTTTTTGTTTTTGGCGGAGGTCTCATGTTGTGACAAAACAAAGGCATAGGCAGAATTTTTTTGTGTGAAGGGAAGATATTTTGTTTCAAAGGCATAGGCAATTTTTTTTTTTAAATTGCTGGTTGGATTTTGTTTTTTTTGGAGATTACTGTGTTTTTTGCTGATACAAGATGGCCAAAACTCAAAGTGCCCATTTTGAAATTGAGAAATTTAATGGCAAGAATAATTTTGAGATCTGGAAGGTGAAGATGCACGATCTGCTGGTTCAACAAGGTGTGGCGAAAGCACTGTTGGGGAAAAACAAAAGGCCTCCTTCCATGACGGAGGATGAATGGGATGAGATGGATGATAGAGCTCTGAGCGCAATCCTGTTATGTCTGGCGGACGATGTTCTATTTAACATTGTGTCAGAGAAAACCGCCGCAGCCCTGTGGTCGAAGCTTGAGAAGCTCTACATGACGAAATTTTTGACAAATCGAATTCTCCTGAAACGGCAACTTTATGGTTTGTGGATGAAAGAAGGTACCTCAATTGCTAATCACCTGAATGTTTTTAATACCTTATTGGTGCAATTAGGCAGTCTAGATGTGAAATTTGATTCAGAGGATAAGGCGATAACTTTATTATGTTCTTTACCCGAATCCTGGGATCATTTTGTTACTTCCATAATTTTTAGTACATCAGATATTGTTGAGTTTGACGATGTTGTTGGAGCCTTGTTGGCTGAGGAGACGAGGAAGAGGTCGAATGCAGACACCTCTACATCAGAGGTAATGATGGCCAAAGGTCGCTCACGAGAGAGACACTCCGGGGAAAGCATAGCGACTCTCGCTCAAAGTCCAAAGGTAAGAAGCCAAAGGTGAAGTGCTGGAATTGTGGCAAGGCTGGACATCTAAAAAAGGATTGCTGGAAGTGAAAGCAGGCTGATAAAGAGGGCTCTTCGACAGAAAAGAAAGAAGCCAACACCACAGATACAGGTTCAGTTTCAGGTATGAGTGATGAGGTATTGTCAGTTAATGTTTCAAAACATGATCAACATTGGTTGTTAGATTCCGGGGCATCTAACCACATGTGTATACATAAAGATTAGTTTAAAACATATAAATCAATTGATGATGGTGTTGTGTACATGGGTAATGATGTAACATGTAATATTGTTGGGATTGGGAGCATACAACTACAAATGTTTGATGGAACAACAAGAATATTAACTGATGTAAGACATGTACCAGATTTAAGGAAAAGCTTGATTTCATTAGGAGCACTTGATTCAAATGGATATAAAACTGTAATTCAAGGTGGAGTTATGAAAATTTACAAAGGCATCTTACTAGTTATGAAAGCTAAGAAAGTAGGAAATCTATTTCAGTTAGAAGGTAGAACTGGGTCAGATCATGTGTCTGTGTCTGAACATGACAGTAGTTCCATTCACTTATGGCATCAAAGATTGGGGCATATGAGTGAAAGAGGATTGAAAATTTTGGTTGACCGAAAGTTACTTCCTAATCTAAGATCTGGAAAATTGGATTTCTGTAAACATTGTCTGTTTGGTAAACAAAGTAAACAAAAGTTTAAAACAGGCAAACATACTAGTAAAGGCATACTTGATTATATCCATTCAGATGTGTGGGGTCCAGCTCCTACAGCTTCATATGGTGGTTTGTCTTATTCTGTATCATTCATTGATGACTTTTCTCGGAAAGTTTGGGTCTACATGTTGAAAAAGAAGTCTGATGTGTTTACAGTTTTCAAGCAGTTTAGAGCATTGGTAGAAAACAGCACTGGTAGAACAATAAAATGTTTAAGAACTGACAATGGTGGTGAGTTTACTTCCAAAGAGTTTGACAGCTATTGCAAGGATGCAGGAATCGAGAGACATAAGACCACGGTTTATACTCATCAGCAGAATGGAGTTGCTGAACGCATGAACAGGACTCTTCTAGAG
>APFE030724802.1:5305-32315 GCA_000404065.3 Pinus taeda
ATTCTGCTGCAAAGTTTCCTGAGCATCTTGATGGGACTCCTCTAGTTTCTCTTCATGTTGCTGAAATGGATTCTCGTACAAGGCTTCCATGATCTCATCATCCATAAAATTATCATCCTCATGGTATTTTTCAAGGCTTTCAATAAAAGTAGAAGCATGTTTGCAACAGTCATGAACTAGATTTAATGATGGATAAGAGTCTTTATATCTTTCAATGAACAGGGCATGAAAATCCTTTAGATAGTAAATACAAACAGTGGGCAAATTTTCATACCAATATTGGGCTTCACCTTCTAGAGTGGCCAGGAATATCTTCATTAAGCAATCTTTAGGAAAATCAACCTTCAACTTGCGAATATGCATGTGAAATCGAACTAGATGTAAAGCAGCGTCCTTCTTACCATCATATTTAAACGTATGTATATTCCTTGACCAATCTACCTTCGAAATCTTATTTGGAAAGCCTGAAATGTGATATCGGATCATGGGAGCGTATCTTCTTGCAATCCGCTCCATTTTAAAAATCTCAAAGCTACTGATCCCTCTGCAGTGGAGTCACCATGAAGCACCGATTGTTGGATTCTTCAGTGAAAGGAGTTGCCAGGTGAATGATTTCAGCCGTCTTCTTATGTCTGATCGTTGTTCACCATCAACCATCAAATCTGAGCTTGATAGATGTACTGGGGCAAAACAATCTTCAAGCAAACCATTTTCTCCCCAGTGGAGTCGCCACTATGTTAGCACCTAAATCTGCCTTAGGCTGAAAGAAGGCAAAATTCAAGGTAACCACAAACCACGCTCAGTCTGGCAGCTAGCCCTACCAGAACAGGAGAGGGCTCTCTCCTAGTCAAGCTCAGTGAATAAGTAAACGAAATGGTCTGAGATAACTTACAGTGAAATATTGCTCTTAAGCTAGTAAATAAGTATGGAAACAAGAAGCAATTTTGTATAAATGACTGTGTTTCTGGGATATATGGGACCAACGGATAGTATGAGCAGAGAATTTAACACAAAGGCACAGATTACTTCGTGAGGAAAGACAGGCAGAAAGTCTAGCAACTAGTTTTGAAATAATATGAAATGGAAAGATTGCTTAGGAGGGTGAAAATGGCATAAACACATGAATCCTTTTCAACAGAAGAAGAACACTGAACGTGAAAATTTCCCACAGGCAAAGCAATAAACATGAATTCTACCTTATCTTACTTAGAAAAATTTCACCGAAAAATAATTATGAATGAACTGTGAAACATAACGAAATACATATGAAACATAAAGAGAACACATTTGCTACACTCACAACCACATGAATCTCATGAAAGAGAGTCGCTGCCTTTCATTAATCCTCTATCAAAATATACAATGAAGAGCTGAGTATCTCTCCCACAGTCTCCCAGAAATTACAACCAACCAACCCTTTGCAAATGGTTTGCATACAATAAATAGACTATGCCATGAGGAACTAGAATGACCAAGAGTTGGGGAGTTTTTTGAATCATTACAAAGTGGAAGTGGAAAGCCAACCATTAGTTACAGGTGTAGCGTTACAAAAATGACAAATGGCTTGGATGACTGCTCGCCTTCCTTTGCCACTTGGATAGAAGCCATCCTCTAGTGAAAATATTTTAAATTATTCCTTAGGTGCCGAAAAATGTGTAGTGTAGATGAGTGGGCCCACTTGGAGAAAGTCGTGAATCGAAATGTCACGAAGCGGAAGTGATTTTGGCCTTTATCTCTATATGTGTCGTGCCCAAATCTATATGCGCCGTGCAACTTTGGAGGAAAATTTGAGGTACCTCCTGGAGTCCACATTGTGTCCAAGTGTATTTGTTGGAAAACCTAGCCTATCTACTTTCCAACCCAAGTGGAATTTCTGAATTTGGTACTAATTTGCCCCTCCAAAACTTCACTCTCCCAAGATTGCTTCCTGTGTGTCAAAATGGGGGCAAAGAGGTCATTGTTTGAGTGTTTTTGACCTCTTGGGGACTCAAAACTTGCCCAAACTTCTTGGCCATGCATGAGAAATCATGATGTTTCATGCTGAATCCAAAAATACAAACCATTTGTGATTTGGAGCTCCCAATCCTAAGCATCGCGCCAGTGGCATGGCGCACAGGGAGAAAAACCTTGTTTTGTGCCCAAAAGTTGTCAAATGACCAAAAATGCCCCAAAAATGCTCCAAATTTCTTGGCCATGCACCAGACGTCATGATTGTTCATGTTGAATCCAAAAATACAAACCATTCTTGATTTGGAGCTCCCAATCCTAAGCGCCGCACCAGGACGCAGTGCATAGAGCCTGTGCGTAGCGCTTTTTCCAGGAGACATTTGGAGGCCTTCCCGGTGTCCAAATTGGGTGCAGGATAGCTAGTTGGAAATGTCTTTAAGTTTAATTTCCAAACCAACTAGAATTGTTCAATTGGGAGTTCATTGGCCCTATCAAAAATCAAATATCCCAAGACTGGTCAAAATGTGCCCAATGAGGCTGCCTCAAGGCAAAGTGTTGTTGCAGACAACTTTTGAAGGTGTTCCTCAACTCCAAATTGAGCTCATGATAGCTCATTGGAAAGATATTTGTGTCTAGTTATCAGTTTACGCATCATGAAAGTCATTTGGCTAACCAAGCTAGGCTAAAACTTGATTTTCCCAAGGTCACTTTAGAGGTGCATCAATTCTCCCAAGGCAATTGTATTTTTGACATTTCTCTAAAACCATGACACCTGGGTAAAACGTGAAGGATATTTTTCTTCCCTGGCCTATTTTGGACAAACAACTCTCTCAATTTTCCAAAATTCATATTTTCGTGCTCCAAAACATCATTTGAGTGAATTATTGAACCTTCCTCTAGCCTGCAAGTATCATTGAAGCACTTTGAAAACAACAATTTGAAAACCCTATACCTAATGGCTGAAATGAGTCTCATCCATTAAAAGATCAAACATTGACTGTCATGGATTTTAATAACTTTGATGAAAATACCTAAGCCAGCAGGTACAAGACATGAGGGGAATGAATTGACAAGACCCTTCCGTCAGATTATGGCATGCCTCTAGCGGAATGCATCTGAGTGAATGGAGCGAGACACCTAAAAATGAGATGCAAAAAGAGTTTTGATCTATGAAGTAGGACTGGCAAGACCGACTCTAACACATAGCATAGTCACTAGTATCAGTCTAGATCTTAAATGACTGTCTCAAGTCAGGAAGTGAAAGTACTGGATTTGAACTGATATTTTCCTTCAATGCATCAAAGGCATTTTGTTGTTTGCCTCCCCACTGAAAAAACTTTTTCACACTTTTCAATGCATGCAAAGGAGCTGCTATAGAACAAAAGTTAGCAATGAATTTCCTCCAACATTGGGCTACTCCCAAAAAACTTCTTACCTCAGTAACTGCCTTGGGACTTGCCAATTCAAAATGACATCAACCTTGTAGGGATCTATTTTCAACTCACCTCCAACAATATGACCCAAGTAAACCAAAGAAGTGTTTCCAAACTCACACTTTGACATCTTTAAACACAATTGTTCTTTCTTTAATACACCAAGTACGTTTCTGACATGCATGACATGTTCATCACAATATTTACTAAAAATTAAGATGTCATCTAAGTAGACTATAACAAACACATCAAAAAATGGCCTCAACACATCATTCATCACACGCATGAAGGTAGCAAGAGAATTGCATAAACCAAAAGGCATAACTATCCATTCAAACAAACTGTGTTTTGTTTTGAATGTTCTCTTCCAAATGTCTCCTTCAGCAATTCTAATTTGATGGTAGCCACTCTTTAAGTCCAACTTAGTAAAATACTTTTCATCTTTCAATTGATCAAGTAAATAATCTATTCTAGGTAGTGGGTAATGGTTATTTAACGTAATCTTGTTTAATGCATGAAATTCGACACACATCTACCATTTTCCATCCTTCTTTGGCACCAAAACAGTAGGTGAACCACATGGCAAATAACTTGGCCTAATGATCCCTTTATCCAACAACTCTTGAATTTGATTTTTAATTTCTGCACTTTCCATCACTGACGTTCTATACATGCCAATTTTAGGAAGAGGACTATCTTGTTGCAACTGTATCTCATGTTGGATTCCTCTCTTGGGAGGTAATCCTTTTGGTTCCTAAAAAATCTCATCATATTGGTTAACAACATCAACCAATTCAGATTTCAATCTTGAATCACAACCTTGAAAAGCTTCATTATCAACATCATTCTTTGGTTTGATCATTAGAAGCACAAAATTCTTGCTTTAATTCACTAGTCTTTTCATATACCCCACATTAACAAGTGAAAGATTTAGTTTCTTGCCATGTTGCCTCACAATATATTCTACTCCATCTTTATATAAATGGTATTTTTTTCATGTCTATGGAAGATAGTTTTTCTTTCATAGATATACGAGCTGCCCAAAACTATACCACATATGTCTAATGGAACAACATCAGGTGCCACTTCGTCTATGAAATTTGTAGTAATGTCGTATTTCAGTTTACACTTTCTAATTACTTGAAATTGTGCATTGGCATGCACCCATTCTAATGGATATGGTTTATGATGTGTAATGGTTTCCAAGATTAAACTTCTGAAAACGTTTTCAGAGATGAGATTTGCTTGAGAGCCACTATCAAAAAGAGTGTCACTTTTTCTATGTTTTGAGATTACCCTTACGTGAAAAAGTTCTATACTCTTCTTTTCATTTGGAGTTTCATTGTGTAAATTTGAAGTACTAATGCTAGCAATGGATTATTTTCCTTTCATACCTGTG
This sequence comes from Pinus taeda, assembly GCA_000404065.3. Lineage (NCBI taxonomy): Eukaryota > Viridiplantae > Streptophyta > Pinopsida > Pinales > Pinaceae > Pinus > Pinus taeda. The sequence goes on from APFE030724802.1 coordinate 10,085, forward strand.
GCTATAATTTTAGTTTCATCACCCGAATTGGATCCCAAATCTTGTTGAGTGGTTGTAGGTGTGTTTTGTTTTCCCTTGTTGTTGAGTTTCCTTGGTTTCATCTCAGGATGAATCTTCCAACAATGAGCTTCATCGTCACCCTATTTGTAAAAATGCTTGCATCTTAATTTCTCTATGTCTTTCTTAATAGATGAATTTTTCTTTCCCTTCCCTTTGAAACCCTTTTCTTTTCCTTTACCCTTAAATGGCTTTTTACTACACTCATCTAGAAAAAATTTTCCTATTTCCTCAAGATGAGTGGCTTGTACACACACCTCATCTAGATTATTGGGATTAAAAATAAGGACAGTATGTCTAAGGTAACTATGTAAACCCCCTATGTACTTCAACAATGTGTCTTGTGATTGCAAATTGACACCTAACATTAGAGACCTTTTTTGAATTCTTAGCGGTAATCTTGCACATTTTGACCTTCAAGTTGTCTAAAGTTCTATCAATTCATGATTTCTTTCTACATATATGCTAGAGGGTAGAATTGTCTTTTAATTGCAGCGATGAAATCAAATGAAGAAATTGAGAACTTACCATGTTTTTTTATCTCTTCTTGTGTCTTTGATTCCCACCATACTAGTGTTGCACCCTCCAACCTCAAGGAAGATAGTTGAATCTTTATGTCATCCTCTTGAAGGTTTTGAATTCTACAATAGACCTCCAACTGATGAACCTAATTGTTAAGCTTATCTACATTCACTTTGCCATTATACATGGGCAGTTCAAATTTAACATCAAGTTTTAACAGGGGTGATTTACCAATTCCTTTTCAGGTATCTAGATGAGTGTGAGTAAGGGTTGTATTCATGGAAGAAGGTGAAGATGCCTGTGAAGATGAAGATGAATAAAATGGTGGAGAGGGTGGAGATTTACCTCTATTTCCATTACCTCCTCCTCCTAAATAACCTTCTCGTTTCGGAGGCTTGGATATTTCACCCTACAGTCCAGTATTCCTCTCTTCATAGAGGACCTTCACCATCTCTATCATATCAAATATAGTCTTCCTAAATACCTTCTCATCCTCTATCATGTTTGTAGGATCTCCTTCATTAGACATGCTCACTCAAGTGGTGGAGATTGTGGAAACCTTTCACTCCTCCTTGACCCAAATTCAGGGCTTTCAACCAGCTTCCCTTCTCCTCTCTTGAGCTTCAACCTTGTAAGCATGGCATTCACCTACACACAGATAAATCCTACTTGCACAAAGAAAACCAAGAGCTCTAATACCAAACTTGATTTGATTGGGATAATTATTTTACCATACTAAATTCCTTTTGAGATTATGTTAAATGTGCGTAAGGATTCATGAGGTTAATTGCAAGTTTAAACATGAGTTTTTGAGTGCTTTTATGTAAATTTTATGTGCATATTAACATTAAAAAATGACTGAACAACAACATATAACAAACATAAACATCACCATAAACAATATCACAACAACACATGATGAAATAGTTCACCCCTCATGGGTTACGTCTCCTTATTCCAGCTTCCAATGGCTTGGCCCTCTCTATTATGCTCAAAAGTGTGAATACATCAGTTTACAATGCTCAAAAAGCTCTGAAACATGTTCCAATGGCTCCATAATGCCCAAAAATGCCTATGTGGCCTCTTTTTGCTATTGATTTTGTCAAAAACTGAAGAATTTACAGCCTTTCCAAGTTTTCTACTAATCGCACCACAAATGCTCCAAAATTCGGCAACATCCTACAAATGTTCCCCAACAAGTGCTAATAGAGCGACAATTTCGCCAATTTTTGAGCGAAATTGTCAAACGCTTTAATTAGCCTCCAATGCCTATAATCTGAAAAAACGTGGCCATATGGACAACACATGCCCAAGGCTAAGGCCAACGACCGCCCCCGCCGGTCGAGCCCCCACTCCTTTCCGTCAGTGATCACATTGTAGTGGCATGACCAAGGGTCGGCCCCCATGGGCTAGCCCCTCCCTTGATTGGCACATCACTTAAATTCTAATATATGCCAAGAACTATAAGGTTAAGTTCTAATGTGATGGCATATCGTTAGTTTCTCTAACTTGTGCCTTGGTGGTCGCGGGTTCGACCCCCACTACTACTACCCAGACCCGACCCAAAATTTTGGTGGCTCCCAAACTGTCATGTGGTGGCCTTTGGTTGGGCCACATGTCAACACGTGGTTGGCCACCAATCCAACTAATCAAAAAATTATGAATTTCATCCACTAGGAATGTGCCACTTGGCACAACGTGATTCACTGAAGGATATTGATCAATCAACCTGCCACATAGACCTACACAGTTAGCACCATGTTATCACTATGGACTACTGACTGGGTTGTCAATTTATTGCAAAATTTCACGTGTTTGGGAAATTGAACAGAACATGATTCTAGGAGAATATAGTGTTTGTTTCGCATGAAAAGAGTTACACCAGATTCAGGATGATGATCACTATGTAGTCGTTTAGGTTTCACTATGATCTGACAACTTTGAATTTTGAGCTAAATTTTGAGCACCTCATCAATGTCATTTCAAATTTTCTTGGGAGGATTTTCAGCAGCCTTTTGACTTCTCAAACTGTATTGTCTATGCACCTTGATGATAACATTTCAGTATCCTTGTTTATAATCATTTGACTCTAAAGGTAGGACTTCTGGTTGCGATAGTAGGAATGGATCTTACTCCTCTTTGTTTAAGAAAATGTGGTCAATTTCACTTTCCTTAAATAAGTTTATTTGATTTTCTTCACGATCCTCTAGGAACTCAGATTCTTCAACTGCATAATTCTCTTGGAAAGGAGGTCTAACTTCTTTTGATCAGTTTGGCCTCTTTGTTCTTTCAATTTGATTTGAGGTGGGTTTCTCCTAGAACTACGATTTCTAATTAGAGGGCCATCTTGATTTTCTCTTTGAAGATCCCTATCAGTTAAGCTTATCCTTTCTATCATTTTCTCCCTTTTTTTAAATAATGTATTCGACTTAGCATCTAATGAGGAAGAAGAAGGTTCTTCCTTAATAGTAACTCTCCTCTCAACTTTTAATCTAGCTCACTTTGCCAAAAAATTGGCTTCAACACTGACTGCATTCCTCTGCATTTCCTCAAGGGTAGCAGTATTTCTCTCTCTCAGTTGGTAAGACATTTCTTGATCAAAACCATGTGGAAATTTGATCAGAGCTAGTCCTGGTGGGGGTTGTATTGCAGTTGGGATAGAATTGTAAATGTTATTAAATCTAGTGCAATAGTATTTGATTGTTTCACCAAGGGCTCTCTTTATACTGTCATATTCAGCCAATATTTGGAGAGGATTCTTCTTTACTTCCCATCTTCTATGGAAAGTTTGGTGAAATTGTGCGAGATCTAGGATAGAGGCAGATGCCAATGCTTTAAACCATTTCTTAACTTCTCTTGTGAGACTTTGGGAAAATAGTCTCAACTTCACATCATCATCACCCATTTCTTGCAAATCTAAATAATCATTCATTTTGTCTATATGTTGTTGAGCATTGATTGGCCCTATGCCATGAAATTGAGGTATTCTACTCTGGTAATCTTGTGGCATGGCATTGAGTTGTCCAGGTAAAACTATGGGGGCATAACAATCTGCCATGATTGGTAAATGAGAGGAAGATGTAACTACAATAGAAGTGGATGTGGAAGGTATTAAAGTGGGTGGGATGGTACTTTGTTGTGTTGGGATAGTGGTGGTAGGGATAGTAGATGAAATGGGTACAGTGGTGATAGGGGGAATTACTAGAGGTGTAATAGAAATAGGGGGAATCTCAAGTGGGATAGCAGTACTAGATGGAATTACTGGTGGTGTTAGTGATCAGGTAGTAGGAAAACAAGGTGAAGATCTAGGGGATTCAAGATATTTCTGCACAACTTAATCTAATTCAATTACTAACACTTCAAGCTTATTAAATTGTTTGATGACATCATCATCAAAGTCTGGATTAACATATATATGCTTTGAAATGTAAGGTTTTAATTCTTTCATCAAAAAAAATTGCAGGTACAAAGTTATCAGACTTAGTATGAAAGAGGTTATGTTCAAAAGCTAAATCAAACTCAATATCCTCTACAATGACAAAATTTTTAGGGAGAGAATTAAGTCTAGGCAATGGATTATTACTTTCTTGGCTCTTAGTTAAACTCTTCTTTCTGAGAATTTTTTTAGGATTATCTACAATTTTTGGTGGTTTAGGATCTAGATTAGCTCTAATTTATATCTTTTTAGGAGCCAAATATACAATATTATATTTACATATATAAAGTATGTACAACTTTTAAGTGGAAAACAACCTTAAATAAGATCTATTTCATAGTCACACACTTGAAATGGCTTTAAGCTCTAAAATAAAATTTACTAGGGAAGAAATTGAATTCATATCTGATTTGTTCAAATCCCCACTATGGTTGCCATAATGTTATCACTCCATAATTTCCTAATGTTGTAAAAGAAATCCAGAGGTAACCATAAAACCACTTGTAATATTATAAGATAGCCCTTATAAACTCATAGAGGGATCTCTCTATTGGATTTAGATTTGTTGTTTTGAGATTTTATGCTAGTTATTAGATTCAGAGTTTGTTTTTTCAAATGTTTAGTTGAAACTACAAGAAAAGGCCATTGGGCAATGGACTCAAAAAGTCTTGGGTGATCAAATACAAGTATTGCAGAACATATGTAATAGGGAAAGGTAGGAAGGATTTTGGATCTTTGGAGATTTTGTGGAATGATAGGGAAGAAAAGATTTAGATTCAACTAAACATAGAGCATTTTCAAATGAATTCTATATTTAATCTCACTTTGAAAACATAGGTATTGTTTATAAGTAGGAGCATAGTGTAATTAAACAAGTTCAACCCTTAATTTTATTAAAACAATATAGATAGGAAAAACATATGTAGAAAGAGAGAAATACCAATTACACAAGAGGAGAAACATCACCAATTTTCCTGACACATGAATCCTAGAACAACTTTCTATATTAATGAAATGATCACTTTAGCTTTGTACACTATTTTACATCAAAGGTCCACATTCCCAACCCTTTGTACTTATAGTTATGAAGTATTTACACAAAACTTATCAAAATATATTGATTTCAAAAATCAATATTTTTACAAAATATCCTAAAAGATTGTTTACAATAATAGTACAGAAAATAGGCAAATAGAACTATTTTAGCTCTCTAGCACTATCTTTGAGGATTCTAGTACTGACTTGGCCTGAGAATTGTTGCTTTTTTGTTGAAGATAAACACCATTTTTATCCATAAATTGGCATAGTTGATCCCATCTGTCTTCATCTTGAGTGGAGAATTTAATTAGCTTCCTATAGGTTTCATCCACCTCAGTATATTTCTGGAAGGTTGGATTTATTACAAACAAATGTTTTATCTCATGTTTGATAAGTAAATTGAATTTCAAACCCTCCATGAAATATTTTCCTGTGAGGGTTCCCTTGATGGTAGAAAACTTTGAATTATCTCTAGCTATGGAGTATAATTTCTACTGATAATATTCTAATTGAACTAATTTATCTCCAATTCCTTTCAAATCTGGTAGCCCGATTTGATTCAGTACATTGAATTTTCTATGGAATTTATGGATGTTGGCCTCCAAGTTATGGCATTTTTTCTCCAATTGTAGCATCAAGTTCCTTTTTGTAAGGACTCTTCTCACCTCAAGGATTGTTTCTCTCATGTCTACAATATCAAATTCCTCTAGTTCCTCCTTTGTCTTTGAATTTAGAATCCTTATTAGGGTAGTGTCTTCACCTGGTTTCTATCCCAAACTTTATTTTATTCCTTTAATAACTTCTTTTGATCTATGCACTAATTACTCCTGCTCGAAAATTATTTTGATCGAATGTCAAATTTCAATCATAGATTCATTGATTTGCACCCAAATGTTCTCGTTTGTCTGTGGCATTGTCTATACCATGGCAAATTCATTCTCTAACTATTCAATTCTTTTGGTTAACCAATGAGTCTTTTGAAGCTCTGCTATGTACATATTATCAATAGTTAATTTCTATTCTTCGAGATTGCTTATCTGAGCTTTCAGCTTTTCAATCTCCTACTCTCTAATAGACAAGTCCTCCATATATTTGACTAGTTCTCCTTATGAGTCTGTATAGTGTCTCTCTATTGTGATGGTTGTTTAAGTGGAAGCTCTTGCTGCCGATGTACATGCAATCAAAACAGTTGTGAGTGGAATGACTTCTAAATGTGTTGATTGTTCTTTCTCCTTCAACAGTTTTTCCATTTCAGTCTCCATCTTTTTAATTTGCCCATACTATTCAACGGTAATCTTAAACATGTCTTCTTTCTCTTTCTCTAGTTGTCCAACTTCCTTGGTCTATGGATCTTCAGTGGATGGAAGATTGAGTTTCTTCTTTAGAGCTACAATGTCAGCATTCTTTCTTCTAATAATTTCCTCTGCAGCTTTCACATTACTGGGATCGTATCCCAGTTTTATTACTAGATCCTCTAAAGACTTAATCTTAGTGTCTTTAGCTAAAGAAGATATATTTCCTAGTTTGAGTTGGGAATTAATGTTGTTTACCAAAATTTTCAATCTGGGAGATGCCATTGTTGAGTTTTTCAAGGTTGAATATAGCATCTCACATTTTTGTTTATGTATGCCCATCTAATCAATGGGATGGATTTGATCAACATTGAAAGAAAATATCAATTTATTTTAATCACCTAGAGTTTTGGGAAAAGAAACCTCAGCCTGGAGGAAGGTTATCTGCATCTCTCCTTTCTTTGTGTCAAAGGCAGAGAGAATCATATGTTGTGACGATGATTTTTATTTCCAAAACTGTATATAAGTTGTAGCTTTTAGAAACTCATTCTTCTTCTTAATTTCTTTATACTTGGAAAATATATACATGGTTCATCTTGGTCATGAACCAATTCTCCTTACTAAGATGTGTCTAATGGCTCTTGGGAAGCTGAAGATGATGGAGATCCTTTGAAACTATCTTCATTCTTGGTAGAAGTATAGGGGCCTGTCAAAACTATAGTGGATTGTAAATTTTCCTCTTGAAAGGATTCTTCTGCTGGATTGGTCTTTTGTCTCTTCTTGTAAATCTGAAACTCTTTCCCCAGAATTTCTGCAACTAAAGGGGAAACATCCTCCCTTGGCCTCTTGTCTTACTTCTCTTATGGTGTTGGATTCTGTCGTGTTGTTGTTGAGAGTACCTGTTCTTCTGCCTCTTGCAAAGTATTCTCCTACCATTGATCCTGATTCATAAACTTTTCTATCTCTAGCCTGGGAGTGTCAGTGTAGGGAGTAGTCTTATATTCTACTCTGAGCATTGAAATTATTCCCAAGATGTCATATGACCAGGTGAAGCTTAATTTAAAGTTCATTTGTTTGAGGATGATATATGCTTCTTTGGTTATTGTCCTAGTATTTCAAATAAAAGGCCCAACCTATGTTTTAATCTTGAACTGAGATTTCTTCTTGGCTAACACAAAGTGTAGCTCATCCATATTAATAATTTGTCTAATATTTTCTAGTGAAAAAATTCTTATGGGGACAAACTTGTGCAGCAAAATTTTAGGGCTCATATTCGCAAGTTGGCTTATTTTCCATGTTTGTTTCAAAAAAAAATATTCACTAATTCTTATTTTTTCTAAAAATCATTCGCCCAAATTTTATAGTATACAATTGTTTTACCTTAAAAATCGCCAAAATTTTATATAGAGACTACAAGAAATTATTGGAAATTTGAATATTTTTACAAAAATATTGGCAAACATTTTACACGTTGCATATTATGGACTAGTTAGATTCGCCAAGGTTTCTAAACTTTAAAATAAATTTCCATCCTTAAAATTTTCCTTGAACTTGGGCAACCTGTATGGAGGAAATCCAACCACATACACTATGATTTCAATGTAATTCTGGTACAAGTACCAATCACCTGTCTTGGTTTTCTCACTGAGATGAAGAAATTTTTTTATTTCAGGTCCTACCCTTGGTTCATCATTACTATTCAATAGGAAATCATCTGTCTAATATATTCTAGTGAAAAAATTCTCATGGGGACAAACTTGGGCAACCTGTATGTAGGCAATTCACACCCATACACTTTGATTTCAGTGTAATTTTGGTACAGGTACCAGTCACCTATCTTGTTTTGCTGAGATGAAGAAATCTTTTTATTTTAGGTCCTACCCTAGATTCAACATTATTGTTCAATAGGAAAGAGATTGTATACAAGAATTGGTTGACAGACTCACTGAAGGTGAATTCATTAGTTTGCTTCCTTACCAAGCAAGTCCAATGAATCACAGATTGGGCATTTCCTTGTTCATCTAATTTCTGTAATGGAAATTGAAGCTTGTCTGCCTGATGGAATAAAAACAAATAGACTAGAACTGAAGCATACCTAAAGGTCCCTTATGTAGAAAACTTTAGGAACTATTCACGGATGACATCTGCTAGGAACTCACTGTAACTAAAGATGACTGAGGGCTTTTCACATGTTGAGAAAACTGATAAAAACCCTATGATGTCCTCATCAACCCACTAATTATATTGATAGCCCAGTAAGAAAGAAACTATGGAGATAATCTGTGTTTTCATGTTAGGGAACATTGAGGATGAATAGGGGGTATTTATCTTAGACAATTGGGCATCCTCAAGGAGAAATGTCTCAAAAATTTTGGCTCTATGAGGGAAAGTGATGTTTTTGTAGAGTTCCATGAGGGAATCTACTAAAAAGGGTTTCAAAGAGGTGGAATTCTGAATCTACAGCATTTGGGAAATGGAATCAAAGGTAATTGTGAAAACAATATCATTATTTTGGGCTACAATTGCCCTCTGACTAAGAATGTACTGGAAGTGGCACCCTTAAACGAATTCAGGGAAATGGTGGGTCTGAGGAAAAATGAATTTGGGTTGGAAAGAGTCCTAGAAACCAAATTCATCACTAAGATCAATAAACTTTTATCTTTACCAGTTGTGGAGTTCGTAGAGTTTGAACTCACAACTGGTTTCAATAATTTTATATTCTTGATCTATGAGGGCCTGGTGGTCCAAGTAAACTACAGCAGAAAGAAGGGTGTTTTATTCAATAGATTTAGGTTTACCTTTAGGAGCCATGCTGGAAAGAAATGAACTGGAAAATTGAAATTACTCTGAAATTGTGTCAATGAAGACTAGTTACAGTGCCAGTTTTCTTGTTGACAGGTTGAAGTGGAAGTCTGGTTTGCAAATTGGTCATTGTAACAGGTTTTGTCTTTCAATGCATTAGAATGGTAAAGGGAAGGCCCAACATAACGGTTTTGATCTTTATTTATTAACAAGCTCACTTATAATTGAAGGATTATCTGTTTGGCAGAGCAGGTCCTTTAATCTGGGCTGAAACGGTTACATGACGAGTGCAGAGACATGCCATGTGACGAGAGTGAGTTGAAGTGGATCCAGAAGGGATGTGACAATAGAGGGAGTAGATTGGAGGAGAAGTGGATGAGGAGGTTCCATGTGGTGATGCGGGATGGAGTGGAGTGGGGACTGGAGGCACCACTTGGCAGAAGAGGAGTGGAGCGAGCGAGCGCGGTGTCAACAGTCATTTTAGGTGAGAGGTGGAAAAGTTGGATTTCAAAGGGGGGGTGGGTTGTAAGTTGTTTTATGCAGAGGTCTCTGAAGTTGGCCTGGAGGTGACACAGTTCATAAATGGTATGTGGGGAAACAACTTTTTGGACCCCCCCCTTTGGTTATTAAATAGTCGGAGGGGCTAGAGGGGTTTGAAGTCATCACCCACCGTTGATCTAGGTGGGTGAGATCACAGCCCTTCATTTCTACTCAACACTTATTACAAAGAACAAATATGTCATATCAAAGTAGCTTTATTAACACTACTAATCGCAATTTATACAATGCGATTAACTAATTTAAATAACTTTATTAAAGCTAATCTAAATGCGCTTATACTGTGCAATCATATTAATTTAATTATTTAACTAAACACATTTTATTCAACTAATCTAATCGCACTTAAATCGTGCAATTAAATAATTAAACATATTTATTTGAATGTAATGTGGCATTTAAACTAACTGTGCATTATTTTTTTTAATTTTCTAAAGTTTTTTCTCATCATATTTTTATTTCTTGAAATGAAGCGACATTTAAACTGGCTCACTTATTAGGGCTATTTTCATTTTTTCATATTTTTTTAATTTCTTTTATTCCCATTTCATTGTGTTTTTCTTTTCTTTTTCTTTCCCTCTATTTTCCATTTTTCTTTTTTTTGGAAAGAATTTGCAAGATGAAACATTATTGACAATATCTAATATAAAAATCAATGGATAATCATCAATTTATCCTATAAAATATAGGACCCTAACAGAGACCTTAGGTGATGAGACACCTAACAACTCACTTAGTCTTGAATTTTGGGATACTACATGTTACATCAACAAATATAAATCATACTTGTGACAGGAAGTGTATAGGCTAATTCAAAGGGGAAATATTCCTTTAGATGGCCTAAACTAAGAAGTTTACAAGGTTGCTAAGAGGTATTAGTTGCATAACAAGGATACACGTCCCCTATCTTTCCATGTGTAAAGAAATTTGAGTGGTTGGTAAATCATGTTGATCTTGAGGAAACTATGATTAAGGACAACCACATGAAACCTATTGCCTCATTTAATGCCTCTGACATCAAGATGTATTACAAGCTCCCCAAGGAGGAGTTATCCCTAGATGAGTATTAGTTATAAGACTTCAATATATTTCCCAAAGAGCTCCTAAAGACATGGTGGACCATTAGAGGAATTTTCAGGTCCTGGCCAAATAAAGAATATCCTACCAAAATTCTCAGCACCTCATTTCAGCTTATCCTACCCAATGTAGAAACCTTCTATGAAGGATGGGTTTTGTTAATGTATGTTACAACATTTGAGGGAAGCATTTTCAATTGGGTTGATATCTCCTATCTCTCTCCCCCCCTGAAGCATAGTATTAGACAAGCTCATATTCCAAAATAAGGCTAGTAGCCTCATTCTTTCATGGCCTCCTGCTTGAAAGACATCATCAATGTAAAGAATGTATTCCCAACAATGGGTTGGAAGTGTACAATGCAAAAGAAACTAGTGCACATTTATTGTAAAGTCTTCTCGGAGTCTCATTACATTTTGCCTTACACCAAGACATGCTTGATCCCATTATATGAACTTTTGTTCAATATGCCTTCCCCATGTATATTTTAAAGGGAAAACTAGTTGATGTACATAGTTGGTGACTAATTTTTGGATTAGGATGGCACATACCTGAAGATATTTAGAGAAACCAAACTTCATAATCTACTACCAAAGTTTGTAACTGACCAAATGATACTATAGGAAATAACATATTAGGTATGCATAGGAGTAGGTGGAGCACTATCATGAGACAAGAATAATTTGCATCCACACATGTTATTAGACCTAGGCTCATATTAATTAAAGGACATGAAAGAAGTCAAAGAAGAATCTGATGCTCTAATATTATTCCATTTTGGGGATCTAACATTCCACATGAATTATACCAACCCTATGGTGAATAATTAATGAAAAGAATGAAAATACAACTGGGATCACGAATCAAAGATGTCAGTTGAAGAGGAGAAGCAAAAAAAATCCTTGAATTCTTAGAATTTGTCTTCAGGATAGGCTATAATTCACCTCAAAAGAAAACATAGAAATCCCAACTTGAAAGTGAAGCTCTAACCAAGAAACAAGATACCCAATAGGAAGAAATCAAAGTTTCACAAGTGGAAAAGCTGAAATGAGATCAAAAAGAAGTTTGGATAGCCTAGGATCTTAGGCTCAAGAAGAAGGAAGAGGAAGAAATTGGGAGGGAGAAAGAAAGAAATATAAAAGAAAAGGAGGAAAGGAGAAAAACATAGGAAGAATAATAGAGTAGACACTAGTTGTATGTTGAGGCCAAAGCACAAGAAGAAGATCTAAAGTCCCAATAGGTAGCTCAACAACATGATGTCCAATAGAGCCTAGACTCCATCTACATTGACTTTGTTGAACTAGAAACCCTTACCATCTTAGGTTGTCGCTTACCAACTGCAATAATGGGATTTACACCAAAAATAAAGAGAAAAGTGGTTAACTTGGGAAAGTTCAAATATAATCACAACATGAACAGGAGAGTAGAACACAATAAAATAGCCTGTTCCACTCACAATAAAATAGCCCGTTCCACTCAACATCTACCTTCAGTGATATTCACTATAGAAAAGCTCATTGTACCAAATGCCAGAAAGGATCTAGTTTCCATGGAATAGTAGGCACAATGTTCTCTCAAGACATTGAGAGGAAATTGAAATACCTCCTTGAATATTTATTGTAGAAGGATGACCACATAGTAGAGTTGGAGCAACTAGTCAAACTATTAAAAGATAACAATATAAATATGAAGTAAGAGGACACTAGCATGGAAGAATACAGTTCGTGTGTGTATAAAGTACATGAATCTATTAAGGACATGATCAAATAGGTCTATCCTTGCCTCTAGTAGCTCCAAAAGATATCCACCAAGATGTTGCCACTGTCGAAACTAGCTAAAGAAAGCGGCAATCATATACAAGGAGTACGGAATGTTGTGAACCAACTAGAGAAATAACACAAAGTGTATCCATAGGATCCATCAAAGCCCCCTGGGATCATTGAGGAATAATCAACATACAAATTGATCATTGCAAACAGGGCCCAAAAAATCCAGGAAAATTTGGAGAAAGATATCTCTAGATTTGAAGCTTAGTATCAGAAGCATTATTTCTTAGCTGAGAAATTAATCATGATAAATAATTTCAAAACATTAGGGTTGAAGGAGAAGCTAGGCTTGATGAAGAAGTATACATGGAACTAGAATAGATTTTAACTGCTATATATTTTTCTTTTAGTGTCTTCATAAGCAATGTTACGAATACAACCTCAAACAATGCATTGTGTGGCCCTCAAAGTAGAAAAAAGTGTTGAACTCCGTCATGGTATCATTGAAGAAAGATGTGTAAGCCCTCTCACAAAGCACGTCATAATGTCATGTCATCATGGAAGGGTTGTTACCTAGTAGGATTAAGATGATATACTCCTATTATGGGATTTGGGTATCCTATCTTCAAGAAAATCTTGAGGGTCCCTCTAGAAGACCTAATCACACTATAGTAGTTTTCATTTCAGTCATTGAGTTACAAAGAATTTTCATTACTTGTATTTAAAATTGTTGAGAATTTGAATAGATTATAATTGCCAACAACTGGAAGCCCAACAATCCCTAGGGAAGTTACTAATGTAATCTATAAATGTTGTAAAACTCCAAGTGAGAAGGAATTTTGAATATTTTTGGAAATCTTTGTAGACAATAACTAGGAAGTTGTTGCAATATGTATTTTTTGATCAATAATATTGAGAAGCCCAGGAATGCCATTACTCATATTGTGACTTGGCATACATTATGATTTGTTTATGAATAATATTTATCAAATTCATTTATGTGTGCATTTTATGAGACTTATTGTTGTTAGCTAACAAACTATTATGTGGAGTAGATAGTTTTTCTTTACTCACATCATTATTGTTTCTTTCTTATAGCTTTCTTCAATGCACCCTTATTAAATCAAAGATTGAGTATACTTTATTTGTTCTAGTAAATTAAGAATTATGTGCCAATAAATCATCTAATATTTTTCTTGACTCAACATTTGTAGTGTTTATTCGCTCATTTTTTCCTATTCTAACATGTCTTTCAACTTTTAGTTAGTTTATAATAGTTTCACTTTCACAATTAGATAGTTGTTAGCTTAGTTATTGCATCTTTCTATTGTGGCATTCATTCAATATCTCACAACATCTAAAACCAAACATGGTTACCGGGCCATAATCTAGATGAGTCTCTTATCCCAAATAGTGTGAGTTTTAATTGCGACCTCATATCTAAGAGAACCCTTGTGACTATTGTTGTCTCATTCATCCTTGTCAACAGGTTACTAAGGTGAAAATGCCCATGCTATCAAGATTAAGGGTCACTTGAAATGTACCTAACAAATATATTAATGGTTGACAGCAACACTTTGATGCTTTGCAAAGGTTTAATGGCAATCTAGTTATAGCTAAATGTTAACATGGTATATAATACGAAACACTATACCAACAACCAAGTAGAGGGTAGTTAAGTTGTTATTTACACCCAATGACTTTGGTAAATAGGAACATGGGAAACAAAATGCTCAACATAAGACACTAGCTATCTAACAACTTAATTGATGGGTTATGGTGAAACTCCCTATGTTTAATGAGAGAGTATAATGTTGACAATGTTGTATCTATCAATTTTGTGATTGAAGCAATATTAAATGGTGAATACAATGCTATTATGCATATTTATTGAGTGGAGTATATATGTACCAATATCCAAAAACAAAATCAAACATAAAAAATAAACCCATTCACAAAATAGTTAAACAACCATAAGGAATTCATATGCACAATAGAAACAAAGCTTTTACCTTGGAAACCCAAATGAGAAAACCATCATTCAATGACGGACTTTCATTCTTCTCAATAAATAGTTATAAAGGTGATCGACATTCTCAATTGGAGATTAATCCATTCGTACTCATTAGCGAAATTGCATATGGCTTTGGCCCAAAGGTCACTTTTGATTTTTGAATAAGATTCTTCCTACGACTTGTTTGTGTTCTACAACTATCCTTCTTCATTTCTTTGTAAGCAATCTTTTCTTAAATGTCTTTCTTCTCCGCATGGTTTATTTAATGGACTCTCTTGGAAGGCTAACCATTATAATGACTTGCTTTTATATATTGAATTAGAAGAATTTTTGGATTATTCACGAAAACTTTGCCACAACAATTAAATCTTTGTTACAAAATCTACAAAATAAATTTAATTATAACACAATTAAAATTAACTAAACTTTGTATTTAACCAAATTTACATGAAATGGTCATTAAAATTTCACTTAAAATTCTAAATTTTAAATATATAATATTTTTTTCCTTTCATTAATTAATAATATTATTATTAAAAACTAAAATATCAACTTTATAATAACCAAAAATAAAAATAGAAAAAATATTTGATAATATGAAAAAGAGATCCATCTTAAATTGAATCTAATATGAGTCAAGAGGGACCAATTTATTCACGTGCAACCTTTTTTTATAAATTGATATTATTTAAATATTTAAGTTTCAACTTGAACAAATAAAATTACATATTACACTGAGTCGTAAAATACACCTTTCAACTTAATAATTATAATTACAAAAATAAAACTCAAAAATAATTCAAATACAATACAAAAATAAAGCCAAATTCATTTTCACATAGTCAACTAAATATGACCTGCTCCAAGTTACGATGGAACAGCTTCACACACTGATGTTGAGATTCACTGACAAAATATGAATAAAAATATGCTTGAAAAATATGAGTAATATCACCTACGGAAACAAAAGACAAGACCTACGTGCAACAAGGAAGCATGGGAGGCTCATGGCCCCTTCGGAATTTGGAAGATACACCATCGGGCATGGCCGTTGAAGATCATTTTGTCGATTTGGAAAAGACTTGTGTATTTATAGGGAAATTTATTATAATTAAATTATCAAATCAACGTAAGGATAGTTATAGTTATTATTGGTTATTATTCGTGAATGCACGCTGATTTATCATTATTATTCAAGAAAAATATGTTATATGGAATTACTTGCTTTTGATTTGTAATAGGGTAGACTTTCACTTTTACTATATACTTCTAGGTCTTCAGCTATTAACATACTTCCTTAAATTTAAAGAAAACCAGCGTTTAGCCAAGCATAACACAACTTAAAGCATACCCTAGACCCTTATTATTATATGTGTGTATGGAGCATACTTCAAACCCTTATCACTATATATATATATATGTAATCACTATATGAAAAATTTATTAAAGTAATAATATTTATTTATTTTTAAAAATGTTATTTTTATAATTTATATATTATTATATATATAATATATATATACATAAATCAATAGAAAAAAATATTATTAAATTAATAATATTTATTTATTTTAAAAATTATATTTATAATTTTATATATATAAATAATAATTGGGTTTATTTTAATGAGGGGAGGAATAGCTATTATTCTCTCTATCCAAGTTTAATTTTAGTTAAAGAAATGTATCATTTTCAATTCCAAGTATTATTGAGCTCATTGGAATTACAATCTATAGGTTTATTTTTAAATGTTTAAAAAAATAAGCTTTTTTCATACTTGATATGTAGACATTTTAATAAAAACATAGTAACATATAAATAGGAATTTATGAATTTAGTGATAAACGGGTATTTGATTTTCTATAATAAAATATCATTGTGAATACATTTAACAATTTGATAGAAGAGAAGAAGAATAAATGAGATAATGTAATTCTTATTAACCTATGAGAAGAAAGAATGATCATCCAAGAAAGAACAAATGGAGAGGATTTAATGTAATTTAATGCAATAAAATGGAATAACAACTCATACAACTTTGCATGCCCTAATTAGCCAAGAGAAGTTTACTTGAATTTTAATAGCCAAATTTGCTCAACTAGCTTGTACACTTTTATTACTAAAAAGTAGGATCGAACCCCCTCATCAAGAGTGCATTTATTTCTAGAAAATATAAATTATTCATAAAACTGAGTCAAGAAGCTCTATAGCTCATATAAAAATGGGATTTACCTAAGATAAATCCCTAGAATTCATGAGATTAATGATGGTGGTTTATAAGCCCATGTTTTTAGCAAAATATGTTTTGCATAATAACACCCTCCACCCCTTCCCCACTCACCCATGGTATTTGCCCATAGTATTACATATGAAGAAAATCTAGCATGCTCTAGGAGAGAGAATTATTCATTTGAGTGAAAATGATGCATGTACACCAACAACCCCCCTTAAGATTAACTTAGGTGAGTATAATGCGCGAAAATATTCGGTACTAGCTATGTGACTTCATGTTAGGTACCCAAGTATAAAAAAAGTTTTCCTACAAACTTAGGTAAGAGGAAAAACCTAGTGGAACGAAAACCCCTTCCCCCACCCAAAAAAAAAAGAAACATAGTATATATTAGACAAAGAAACCTGCTCTAAAGTAGATGTCTCATTCACTCCCAAATGAGCCTATAACTTTGTGAACTTCTACTCATTAAGAACGAAGAGGAAGGAAGAGGAAGAAAAGAGGGAGAAAGAAAGAAATGTAAAAGAAAAGGAGGAAAGGAGAAAAACATAGGAAGAATAATAGAGTAGACACTAGTGGTATGTTGAGGCCAAAGCACAAGAAGAAGATCTAAAGTCCCAATAGGTAGCTCAACAGCATGATGTCCAATAGAGCCCAGACTCCATCTACATTGACTTTGTTGAACTAGAACCCCTACCATCTTAGGTTGTCACTTACCAGCTGCAATAATGGGATTTACACCAAAAAGAAAGAGAAAAGTTGTTAACTTGGGAAATTTTAAATACAAACACAACACGAACAGGAGAGTAGAACACAATAAAACAGCCTGTTCCGCTCAGCATCTACCTTCAGTGATATTCACTATAGAAAGGCTCATTGTACCAAATGCCAGAAAGGATCCACTTTCCACGGAATAGTAGGCACAATGATCTCTCAACAAACTGAGAGGAAATTGAAATACTTCTTTGAATATTTATAGTAGAAGGATGACCACATAGTAGAGTTGGAGCAACTAGTCAAACTGTTAAAAGATAACAATATAAATATGAAATAAGAGGACACTAGCATGGAAGAATACAGTTCTCGTGTTTTTAAAGTACATGAATCTATTAAGGACATGATCAAACAGGTCTTTCCTTGCCTCTAGTAGCTCCAGAAGATATCCACCAAGTTGATGCCACTATCAAAACTAGCTAAAGAAAGTAGCAATCATATACAAGGAGTACAGAATGTTGTGAACCAACTAGAGAAATAACACAAAGTGTATCCATAGGGTCCATCAAAGGCCCCTGGGATCATTGAGGAATAATTGACATACAAATCGATCATTGTAAACAGGGCCCAAAAAATCCAGGAAAAGTTGGAGAAAGATATCTCTAAATTTGAAACTTAGTATCAGAAGCATTATTTCTTAGCTGAGAGACTAATCATGATGAATAATTTCAAAACATTATAGCTAAAGGAGAAGCTAGGCTTGATGAAGAAGCATACATGGAACTAGAATAGATTTTAATTTCTAGATATTTTTTTTAGTGTCTTCATAAGCAATGTTACAAATACAACCTCAAACAATGCATTGTGTAGCCCTCAAAGTAGAAAAAAGTGTTGAACTCCTTCATGGTATCATTGAAGAAAGATGTGTAAGCCCTCTCACAAAGCATGTCATAATGCCGTGTCATCATGGAAGGGTTCTTACCTAGTAGGATTAAGATGATATACTCCTATTATGGGATCTGGGTATCCTATCTTCAAGAAAATCTTGAGGGTCACTCTAGAAGATCCAATCACACTATAGTAGTTTCATTTCAGACATTGAGTTACAAATAATTTTCATTAATTGTATTTAAAATTGTTGAAAATCTGAATAGATTATAACTGCCAGTAGTTGAAAACCCAACAATCCCTGGGGAAGTTACTAATGTAATCTATAAATGTTGTAAAACTCCAAGTGAGAAGGAATTTTGAATATTTTTGGAAATCCTTGTAAACAATATCTAGGAAGTTGTTGCATTATGTATGTTTTGACTAATAATATTGAGAAGCCCAGGAATGCCATTACTCATATTGTGATTTGGCATACATTATGATTTGTTTATGAATAATATTTATCAAATTATTTATGTGTGCATTTTATGAGACTTATTGTTGTTAGCTAATGAACTATTATGTGGAGTAGATAGTTTTTCTTTACTCACATCGTTATCCTTTCTTTCTTATAGCTTTCTTCAATGCGCCCTTATTAAATCAAAGATTGAGTATACTTTATTTGTTCTAGTAAATTAAGCATTATGTGCCAAGAAATCATCTAATATTTTTCTTGAATCAACATTTGTAGTGTCTATTCACTCATTTTTTCCTATTCTAACATGTCTTTCAACTTTTAGTTAGTTTATAATAGTTTCACTTTCACAATTAGATAGTTGTTAGCTTAGTGATTGCATCTTTCTATTGTGACAATCATTCAATATCTCACAACATCTAAAACCAAACATGGTTACCGAGCCATAATCTAGATGAGTCTCTTACCCCAAATACTGTGAGGTTTAATTGTGACCTCATATCTAAGAGAACTATTGTTGTCTCAGTCATCCTTGTCAACAGGTTACTAAGGTGAAAATGCCCATGCTATCAAGCTTGAGGGTCACTTGAAATGTAGCTAACAAATATATTAATGGTTAACGGCAACACTTTGATGCTTTGCAAAGGTTTAATGGCAATCTAGTTATA
Source organism: Pinus taeda (assembly GCA_000404065.3). NCBI lineage: Eukaryota > Viridiplantae > Streptophyta > Pinopsida > Pinales > Pinaceae > Pinus > Pinus taeda. Next base: position 29,601 of record APFE030724802.1, read on the forward strand.
GCTAAATGTTAACATGGTATATAATATGAAACACTATACCAATAACCAAGTAGAGGGTAGTTAAGTTGTTATTTACACCCAATGACTTCGGTAAATAGGAACATGGGAGACAAAATGCTCAACATAAGACACTAGCTATCTAACAACTTAAGTGATGGGTTATGGTGAAACTCCCTATGTTTAATGAGAGAGTATAATGTCGACAATGGTGTATCTGTCAATTTTGTGATTGAAGCAATATTAAATGGTGAATACAATGCTATTATGCATATTTATTGAGTATACATGTACCAATATCCAAAAACAAAATCAAACATAAAAAATAAACCCATTCACAAAATAGTTAAACAAACATAAGGAATTCATATGCACAATAGAAACAAAGCTTTTACCTTGGAAACCCAAATGAGAAAACCATCATTCAATGAGGGACTTTCATTCTACTCAATAAATAGTTATAAAGGTGATTGACATTCTCAATTGGAGATTAACCCATTCATACTCATTAGCGAAATTGCATATGGCTTTGGCCCAAAGGTCACTTTTGATTTTTGAATAAGATTCTTCTTACGACTTGTTTGTGTTCTACAACTATCCTTCTTCATTTCTTTGCAAGCAATCTTTTCTTAAATGTCTTTCTTCTCCGCATGGTTTATTTAATGGACTCTCTTGGAAGGCTAACCATTATAATGACTTGCTTTTATATATTGAATTACAAGAATTTTGGATTATTCACTAAAACTTTGCCAAAACAATTAAATCTTTGTTACAAAATTTACAAAATAAATTTAATTATAACACAATTAAAATTAACTAAACTTTGTATTTAACCAAATTTACATGAAATGGTCATTAAAATTTCACTTAAACTTTTAAATTTTACAAATATAATATTTTTTCCTTTCATTAATAATAATAATATTATTATAAACTAAAAAATATCAACCTTATAATAACCAAAACAAAAATTAAGAAAAAAATATTTAATAATATTCGAAAAATAAATCCATCTTAAATATGAATCTAACATGAGCTCAGAGGGATCCAATTTATTCACGTGCAATCTTTTTTCATGAATTGATATTATTTAAATATTTAAGTTTCAACTTTAATGATGAACAGACAAAGTTACACATTATACTAAGTTGTAAAATAAACTTTTCAACTTAATAATTATAATTAAAAAATAAAACTCAAAGATAATTGAAATACAATACAAAAATAAAGCCAACTTCATTTTCATATAGTCAACTAAATATTACCTACTCCAAGATACGATGGAACCACTTCACAAACTGATGTTGAGATTCACTCACAAAATATGAACAAAAATATGCTTGAAAAATATGAGTAATATCACCTACGGAAACAAAAGACAAAACCTACGTGCAACAAGGAAGCGTGGGAGGCTCATGGCCCCTTCGGAATTCGGAAGATACACCATCGGGCATGCCTGTTGAAGATCGTTTTGTCGACTTGGAAAAGACTTGTGTATTAAGAGGGAAATTTATTATAATTAAATTATCAAATCAATCAATGTGAAGATAGTTATAGTTATTATTGGTGAATGTATGTTGATTTATCATTATTATTCAAGAAAAAACATGTTATATGGAATTACTTGTTCTTGGTAGGTTTTCATGTTTACTATATATTTCTAGGTTTTGAATTATTAACCTACTTCCTTAAATTTGAAGAAGACCAGCGTTTAGCCAAGCATAAAACAACTTAAAGCATACCCTAGACCCTTATTACTATATGTGTGTATGGAGCATACTTCAAACCCTTATCACTACATATATATGTGTAATCACAATATGAAAAATTTATTAGTAATATATTTATTTAATTAATAATAATAGTTATTTGTATCCTATAGAATAATTATTAAATAATAATAAAATATATATTTTTAAATTATATATAATAATCTAATCTATATATATAATAAATATATATTATAATATATAATATAATATATATATATAATTGGGTTTATTTAATGATGGGAAGGAATAGCATATTCTCTCTACCTAAGTTTAATTTAGCTAAAGAATGTATCATTTTTTAATCCAAGTATTACTGAGCTCATTGGAATTACAATCTATAGGTTTATTTTTAAATGTTTAAAAAAATAAGTTTTTTCCATACTTGATATGTAGATATTTTAATAAAAACATAGTAACATATAAATAGGAATTTATGAATTTAGTGATAAATGGTTATTTGATTTTCTATAATAAAAAATAATTGTGGATACATTTAACAATTTGACAAAAGAGAAGAAGAATAAATGAGATAATGTAATTCTTATTAACCTATGAGAAGAAAGAATGATCATCCAAGAAAGAACAAATGGAGAGGATTTAATGTAATTTAATGCAATAAAATGGAATAACAACTCATACAACTTTGCTAAGCTTAATTACATGCAAAGCATGGGAGAGCTTGCATGCCCTATGATGAAAATGGGAATTTGGGGGCTGCCCAAAATCCCAATTTCTTTAAAAAAACAAGATCTTGGAGCCTGTTTCTTTCATGATTTTTTATCTGGTAGAGCATTCATCTCTCCATCATCATCCGAATCTTCCTCTACGCTGCATGCTTTCTTTAACAAACATTTACATATAACAGATACATGATATTTGGATCGACAAGCTTGAACACAAGATTTAACTTAATTATACCATACACACACCCGTAGGCATACACAAT
>APFE030724807.1:6725-49202 GCA_000404065.3 Pinus taeda
CGGTTCTCTGATCACACATCTGGCTGACACTTAGAAGATTATGCTTTAATCCATCAACATACAAAACATTTCCAGCCTTGACCTTTTCTTTTAACCGAGCAATGCCTTTTCCTTTTATAGTTGCAGGAGTATCATTTCCAAAAGAAACTTTCTTTTCCTTTTCTAGAGCAGAGTAAGACTCAAGTTTTTCTTTCTCACCTGTCATATGCTTCGAACATCCACTGTCAATGTACCATAGATTTTCTTGTCTCTCTGCATAAAATGCTATCACATCTTTCTGTTTGAGGTTCCTTTATTCTCCATTTTTTGGTGTTTGAAGCTTGTTCCTTTTTCTGCTGAAACCTGCTTTTGCATTCAGAATCTTCATGACCAAAGTTATTGAAAATAGAACATTGTTTCTTTTTCTGCTGTAACCTGCTCCTACATTCGAAATCTTCATGACCAAGGTTATTGCAAATAGAACATTCAACTTCATTTTCAAGAGCTGAAAAATTGTTATAGGTCCTTTCTGAAATCCCAGTCATGCTCCTTTGTTTTTGAGCTTTTCTAGTCATGATTGTTTTATATGCAACACATTGAGTTGCTTTGTGACCAAAGTTATGGCAAGAAAAGCATTGTCCATTGAAGAAACTTCTGCGGTTATCAAATCTACTAGCCATATGATTGTAATCTCTATTGTTATTCATTCTTGACCCAAATTGAGAAGACCTTACCTGTGGCTGGTTGTATCCTTTGTTCATTTTTAAAACCGATTGCTGATGGCCTTTATTTGCAATTTGTCCCTGCTTTGCCTGATAGTCTCCATTGTGCTTTTGCTCATTCCCTTTTGCTGCCTCAAGATAACTCTTTGAAGTAGATGCTTGAGAAGTTTCTCCAGTGTATCCCAAACCTGTCTTGTTTAGAGGAGAACGTTGAACATTGATAATCTCATCTAGTGTTTCAGATCCTTTGACAAACTTAAGATTGATTGCTTTTGTTTTCTCAATCTCTTTTCTAAGAGCAACAATTTCACCTTCCAACTTTCAAATGTTTTTCCTTTTCATCAATTTGAAATTGTAGAGTATCAATGATCATATTCTTTTCTTATATACATCTCTTGAGTCTAGTAATTTCTTCAAAAAGGTTATCCACGTCTATAGCATCCATATAATCATCATCTTCAAATGCCATTAACAGTTTATATTCTTTACCTCGTTCATCTTCATCACTATTTGATAGACCATCACTATCTTCATGAGTGTAGTAGCTTTTCTTATTTGCACCCTGTTTCTTGTTCCATCTAGCAGGTTCCTTTCCTTTATCCTTATAAGGACATTTTGCAGCATAATGACCTACTCTTCCACAAGCAAAGCATTTAAAAGGTAACTTACCTCTGAACCTTCCAGAACCTCTTTGAAGATTTCTGACAAAATTTGATTCTTCTTCTTCTTCTTCTGGTACGTGACTTGCTTCATAATAATCTCCTTTGCCTTACGCCTTGAAAGCAGCTTCTCTTCTATCTGATGGATCTCCCTTTCTCATTTCATAAGCAGTTAGAATTCCATGTAGCTGAGACATAGTAAGAATTCGTAGATTTTCCTTTTCTTCAATTGCAGATACTTTAGATTCAAACTTGGGGGACAATGACCTTAGAACCTTTTCAACCACAATAGCCTCTTTTATTTCTTCACCCAAATTGTTCATGCAATTAACAATCTCATCTACCCGAAGAAAGTAGTTAGCCACACTTTCATCATTATACATCCTGAGATTCTCATACTGAATCTTGAGAGTTTGAAGTTTAGCACGCTTTACCTGTTCATCTCCTTCGTAGCTCAAGACAATCTTGTCCCATATTTCTTTTGCTGATTTATATTGCATGACCTTCACAAACTCTATTTGAGATAAGCATCCCAACAAAGTATTGACTACTTTAGGATTTGTTTCATATTTCTTCTTTTCGGCCGCATCTGTAGGAATAGCTGAAGGAAAAGTGTAGCATGTCTCTATGATATCCCAAACATCCGTACGAAGAGATTGAAGATATGCAATAACTCTCACCTTCCAATAATTGAAGTTTGTCCCATCAAAAATCGGTGGCCTGATAGATGCTTCCCTCTCGTAGTTGCTCATGATGAAAGATCTTCCTTCAAGCGATCAAGCTTCTTCATAAGCACTTGCTCTGATACCAATTTTTGAAAATAATACTGAGAGGGGGGGTGAATCTGTATTATCTAGTTCTTTTAACAAATATTCCTTATTTACACTTTGAATTGTTTTTGCATATCAGTACCATAAAATAATGAGCAAGAAAATCAGACAGTCACATCAAAAGAACACCAGATATAAGGTGGAAACCCAATGTGGGTGAAAACCACCTGCTGCAATATGTCTCTATCTTCTTTCAAATTAGAAACTCCTTTTACAATGGTCTTGTACTGGTGCAGTCCTTTACCAGTACGCAGGCTGCAACCTGAAGAGAGCTACAACTCTCTCTCGTTTTCCAGTCTCTCCTGGAAGGGAGCTACAACCCCCTACTTCTTTTCTTTCAAGGACCACTTTTCATAAATTTTCAAACTGGATCCATAAACATCAAATGATCATCAAGTACCAGTAAGTCACCCAGATAACCAGATCCAAAATAACAGTAAACTAAACCTATAACACCTTATCAAAAAATCAGTCAAAAAAATATCTTAAGGCAGATACGCAATTTCCTTTTCTCTGGCCTGCATCGCTACGCACTTCATCTTCTGTGGCGTCGCGCACCTCCGCAGCTATGCCTTCTATGGCGCCTTCGCACTGCACCTTCTGTGGCGTCTCCTATGGCACCTCCGCACTGCGCCTTCTGTGGCACCTCTGCACTACGCCTTCTGTGGCGCCTTCGCACTGCGCCATCTGTGGCGTCTCCTGTGGTGCCTTTGCACTGCGCCTTCTGTAGTGCCTCCGCACTGCGCCTTCTGTGGTGCCTTCGCACTGCGCCTTCTGTGGTATCTCCTGTGGCGCCTCCGCACTGCGCCTTCTGTGGCGCCTCCGCACTATGCCTTCTGTGGCGCCTCCGCACTGCGCCTTCTGTGGCGCCTTTGCATTGCGCCTTTTGTGGCGTCTCCTGTGGTGCCTCCGCACTACGCCTTCTGTGGCGCCTCCGCACTGCGCCTTCGCGCTGTGCCTTCTGTGGCATCTCTTGTGGTGCCTCCGTATTGCGCCTTTTGTGGCGCCTCCGCACTTCCACAGCTGCAGCGCTCGAGAGATCACCCTTCACAGACTCGCTTTCCACTTCACTTTCATATAGATCGAGCTTTTGAAACAATAACCCAATATTTCAGATCTTAAGATATTCAACCCAAAAGCATACACAAGCCAAATGATCTCCTTTGCTTTATATAGAAGCTCTTCCTCAAATCATGGATCATGGGGCTCAATAATAATAATAATATAAAACAATACCACGGGCCAAAACCATAATAGCACAATACCGTCAGCTAAATACCAAGAGTTAAACATAAGAAACCCCACGTGTGCTTTTCTCTGCCTTGAAGTAAGTGAACTGGGGGTATGCACCTCCTGAATGAACCCCATGTGTGCTTTTCTCTGCCTTGAATTAAGTGAACTGGGGGTACGCACCTCCTGAATGGGTAATCTGTGTGTCTGTACGTGGTCCCTGCACGGCGTACCTGCGGGTACGCATCTTCTGAACTATTCTCCTGCGTACTTCTTAATTCTCATCAAATTGAGAGCCATGCCATGGGTGTTGCCATGAAGTACAACATCTGTAACATATAACCATACCAGAAACATAATGCCAACACTGAATACATGCTGAAATTTATGATATGCTAAAGTATGTAGTTCATGCTCCCCCTGACTGTAAGAAAGGTCTACAACAAGATGTTCTACAAGAAGAAAGAGACTCTATACATCATAAAGGACCTTCCTATCACCAACATACTTCCATCTCCCAACCAAGTGGGGAAATACGAAGATTGATTCATCCACCCAACCAAGTGGGGATACATCGAGAGGTTATACAAGATAAGAACATTACATCATCGATCCCAAGCATAGTGGGGAAACAAAATAGGTTGTTACATGACCTTGATAATAAAAGATGTACATGACATAGAGACAAAATATCTTAAATGAGATAGTTATTAGCAACTATCATCAATAGCATCTGTCAATCACCATCAACAACCATGATCTCCCTATGCACCTGTTCCACCTGAACCAAAAACAATTGTGAAATTGTACCAAAATCTTCTAAGATAATGGCAACAATATATTCTTAGAAGTACATCCTCCCCCTGAAGTTGTGCCAGGTGATCACTGTCAGACCCATATCAGACTCTTTTCATCCTATGTCTGTCCCACTAATATTCTTCAAACCAACATATACATGACTGTATCTACTAAAACTAGCGCATGTACACATATACGCTTCATGAAACCCACATACACCCACGTTTCTCTGAAACAGATAAGAATCAATGGCAAGAAGATGCATCAACTACTCCCAGCTTCTTTCTGAGGTATTCAAATGTCTCTCTGGGTAGTGGTGGTGAATATATCAGCAACCTGTTCCTTGGAGGGAACATACTCCAATTTGACCTTTTATTCAAGCACTTGTTCCCGGAGAAAATGATATTTGATAGGTATTTGCTTGGTCTTGGAATGCATGACTGGATTCTTGGAAATACTAATCACACCTGTATTATCACAAAGAATGGATATGGGTGGAGTACATGTGATCTAAATGTCTTGTAATGTTTGCATCATCAAAATGAGTTGTCTGCAACAAGATGTAGCAGCCACATATTCTACTTCAGTTGTAGATAATGCAATTGAACTTTGTTTCTTGCTGAACCAAGGCACCAATATGGAACCCATATAGAATGCACCACCACTAGTGCTTTTTCTGTCATCCACGCTTCCTACCCAATTTGCATCTGTATATGCATGAAGTGTAAGATCTATATCTCTGGGATACCATAAACCAAAGTTTTGTGTCCCTTGAAGATATTTAAAAATCCTTTTGACTACTTGAATGTGTTCTTCCTTTGGATTTGCTTGGAATCTTCCAACTATTCCCATTGCATGCGTGATGCCTAGTCGGGTACCTGTTAGATAGAGCAAACTATCAATCATGGATCTGTAGGTTGTTTGATGTACTGCTATCGATTCATCATTTGCATTGAGGTTGCATCCTGTTACCATAGGAGTACATACTGGTTTAGAATCCTCCATTCCATATTTCTTCAAGATCTGCTTGAGGTACTTGGTTTGTGATAGAAAAATACCATCTTTATTTTTTTGAACTTGTAAACCAAGAAAATATGTGAGCTCACGAAGAAGGGACATTTGAAATTCTTTTTGCATTACCAAAGCAATTTTTTCACTCATGGCTTCTTCATTACTCTCAAAAATGATATCATCAACATACACAATAAGTATTAGCAATTTTTCATTGTCAATTTTTATATATAGATTGCTATCAGCTCATCCTTTTGAAAAACCTTGTTGATGAAGGTATTTGTCAAGACGATAATACTAGGACCTTGGAGCTTGTTTTAGACCATGGAGCGCCTTTCTGAGTCTACATACAAGTTTTGGATCATTTCCAACGATGAATTCATCTATTGCTCAATATATACCTCCTCTTCTAGATCTCCATTAAGAAAGGAATATTTCACATCCATTTGATATAATTTGAACTTCTGAAAGCTAGAAAGAGCAAGGAACATCCTTATGGCTTCAAGTCTAGCAACAGGTGCAAAAGTTTCTTCAAAGTCTATACCTTCTTGTTGAGCATATCCTTTACAAACAAGTCTAGCCTTGTTTCTAACAACTTCCCCATTTTCATTCAACTTGTTTTTGAATTTCCATTTGGTTCCAATGATATTCTTATCATGAGGTCTAGGAACTAATTCCCAAGTATTATTCTTTTCAATTTTCTCAAGCTCCTCATTCATGGCCTTGACCCAACATTCATATTTTCATGCTTCATGTACATTTTGCAGTTTGATGGAGGAAGGAAATGCTAGATAGCTTGAAGCTTCTATAATAGTTCGTCTTGTATGTAAACCTGCCTCTTTCTGTCCCAAAATTTGAGTTTTTGGATAATTTTTCTGGACATATCTAGATGGAGTCTTTTCTTCTGCTATTATCTACTCTTCTGGTCTTTCATTGGTTTCTTCTTCTTCAACATTAATCTGATTTGATGTGGAAGGATAATCCTCATCTTCTTCCCACTCTTCAGTTTTTACTTGATTTGAATTTTTGCCTGCTTCATCAACCACAACATCAATACTTTCAACAATTTTCCCTAGTCGTTTATTATAACACTTGTATCCTTTACTTCGGGAAGAGTAACCAAGGAGAATGCCTTCATCTGCTCTAGGTTCAAACTTGCCAAGTTTTTCATGAGTCCTTTTGATGGAACATTTACTTCCAAAAACTTTAAAGTATTTTATAGTAGGAGTCTTACCATACCAAAGTTCATGAGGATTTTGAGTGCTGTTTACCTCAACATTTGTTTTGTTGAGAATAGTGATGGCAGGAAATGCAGCTTCACCCTAGAAGGCTGCAAGAGTTCCAGTCTCACCTGGCATAGCATGAGCCATTTGTTGAACAGTTCTATTCATCCTTTCTACCATTCCATTTTGCTGAGTATTCCTTGCGGTAGAGAATTCCCTTCTTATTCCATGTTCTTCACAGAAGTTGAATAATTCATTCGGAGTAAATTCCCCTCCTCGATCAAATCTGAGGCATTTGATTTTGCGATCTAATTCATTTTCAACCAAAGCTTTGAAGGCTTTGAAATTTTCAAATGCTTTGTCTTTATGCTTTAGAAGTCCTATCCAACACATTGTGGAAAAGTCTTCAATGAACAATATAAAGTATTCTTCTCCACAAGGTGACTTTTTCCTTGATGGACGACATAAATCAGTATGGACAAGTTCAAGTGGCTTACTAGTTGATCCTTATTTGTTAGGGAAATGTGTTCTGGTTTGCTTACCATATTGACATGATTTTCATATTGTAGTTTCTAGAATTCTAATGTCAGGAAGATTGCGAGCAGCCTAAAATTTGCATGCTTTCCTTATCTGAGGGAAGCTTAGATTCCCCAATATTCTGTGCCATAGGCAATGTTCATCATTTTTGCTTAGATAGCATTGTTGTTGTCATCCCTTGAGTATGTATAAATTATTTTGAGTTCTTATTCATTTGATCACTGTTTCTCTTGTATCAAGTTCATGAACAACACATCCATTTGATCGAAATACTACCTCACTTCCTTCATCACACATTTGACTAACACTCAATAGATTATGCTTTAAACCATAAACAAACATAACATTCCCAAATTTGAACTTTCTTTTAAGAGAACAAAGCCTTTACCTTTTATGACCCTAGGGGTGTCATTTCCAAATGAGACGTTCCTTTCCTTTTCTAAGGCACTATATGACTGAAGCGTTTCTTTATCACCTATCATGTGTTTCGAGCATCCACTATCGATGTAGCATTGATTTTCTTTTCCTTCTTCATATAAGGCTATACCACATCTTTCGATTTGTAGTTCTTTCCTTTTCCATGTTTTGGGAACCAATGCTCCTTCTGAGGTGTTTGCCAAAATTTACTCCTGCATTCAGAGTCTTCGTGACCAAATTTGTTACAGATAGAGCATTCTATTTAATTTTCAAGAGCATAAAAGTTATTGTAGGTCCTTTTCATGATCCTAGTTACATTCCTTTGGTTTCGTGCTTCTCTAGTCATGATGGTCTTGTAAGCAACACATTGAGAAAATTTGTGTCCAAAGTTACGACATGAAAAACATTGGCCATTATAGAAATTCCTGCGATTATCGAATCTACTGACCTGATGATTGTAGTTTCCATTGACATTCATTCTTGAAGAAAACTGAGAACGATTTACCTCTGGTTGGTTATAGCTTCTGTTCATCGTTGAATTAGATTGAACTCGATTTACCTGGTGATCTACTTTAAGCCTCTTGTAAGGATTGTCAACCTGTTCACTTCTACTTGTTGCATCAAGATAGGTTTTGGAGGTTGATGGCTTCTGTGCTTGAGATGGTTCTTCAATATATCCAAGACCTGTCTTTCTCAGAGGAGAACATTTCACTTTGATAATTTCATCTAAATTTTTTGATCCTTTAGCAAACCTAAGATTGAGAGCTTTTGTTTTCTTAATTTCTTTTCTTAGACCCACAATTTCACATTCTAACTTTTCATTGTGTTTTTCCCTTTCAGCAAGTTGGAATGTCAGAGTATCTATAATCATACTCTTTTCTTCTAAATAAATTTTAACTTTAGAAATTTCTTCATAGAGACCATCTTCATCTAAATCATCCAAGAAATCATCATCTTCAAAAGCCATCAGAAGTCTATAATCATTACTATTTTTATCTTCATCACTATTTGATAAACCATCACTATCTTCATATGTATAGTAGCTCTTTACATTTTGTTTTCTATTCCATTTTGTTGATTCCTTACCTCTATTGAGCTTATCTTTGTGGGGACATTTGGTAGCATAATGACCTACTCTTCCACAAGAAAAACATTTGAAAGGTAGTTTACCTCTGAATCTTCCAGAACCCCATTGAAGGTTCTTGACAAAGTTTGATCTTTCCTCTCCTTCTAATGTATGTCCTGACTCATTGAGTTCTCCTTTTCCTAAAGCTTTGAATGCAGCTTCTCTCATGTTTGAAGGACCCCCTTTTCTCATTTCGAAAGAAGTTAGGGTTTCATGCAGCTGTGACATAGTAATACTTTGAAGATCCTGCTTTTCTTCAATGGCATAATCTTTTGATTCAAACTTAGGAGACAAGGATCTTAGAACCTTTTCAACTAACGTAACTTATTTTATCTCTTCACCCAAGTTTTTCATGTGATTAACAATCTCATCTATACATAAGAAATAATTAGCTACACTTTCATCATTGTGCATTCTGAGAGTTTCATATTGAATTCTGAGAGATTGTAGTTTTGCATGTTTTACCTAATCGTCTCCTTCATAGATTAGAATGATCTTGTCCCATATTTCTTTGGCAGTTTTGAGCTACATAACCTTGACGAATTCTGATTGTGATAGACTCCCCAATAGAGTATTGACAACCTTTGCATTTGTTTCATACTGCTTTTTACTTGCCGTATCTATAGGAGTTGCTGATGGAAATGTGTATCCTCCTTCCACGATATCCGAAACTTCTATTCCAAGATATTGAAGATAGGTTGTCGTTCTCACCTTCCAATAGATGAAGTTGCTCCCATCAAAGATTGGTGGCCTAACGGATGCCTCTTTTTTGTAGCTACTCATGATGATAGAACGTGCTTCAAGAGATCAAGCTTCTTTTGAAGGGCCTTATCTGATACCAATTGTTGGAAATAATACTGAGAGGGGGGTTGAATCAGTATTATCAATTTAATAATATTTTATTTCCATAAATATATTTATATGTGCTACTTCGGTTAATGCAAGTTGCGTATATACACAACTATGTTTAGAGAAACCAACGTACACCTTGAAAAACTTATAATTGGTCAGATGATATTTAATCTGTGTATCAGAACCATATAAGTAGTAACAAGTACAGTAGAAATAGAGCATACAATTACACACAAGAACACAAGATATAAGGTGGAAACCTAATGTGGGTGAAAACCACCTGCTGCAATTCCTCTCTACCTTCTTTTAATAATAAACTTGTTTTTACAATATTTTTGTACTAGCACAGTCTTATACTAGGATGTGGGCTTCTACCTGCAGAAGGTTCCAACCTTCTCTTATTCTCCAGCTTCTCTTGGAAGGGAGCTGCAATCCCCTTAGATTTTGTACTAGCTGATGTACTAGTACGTAGGTGCTGACCTAGAGAAGATTACAACCTTTTCTTTTCTTCCATGGACCACGTTTCATAAATTTTCAGAGTGGACCCATAAATAGCATCAATCAAACATCAAAATATATCTACATTAATCAATCTCCCTTGCACTAACCAAAACTGAATGAAACAATCACTTCTCTGAATGTTGTAACTAGAATACAATAACAGTACTAGAACCCCTACCAGAACCCAGAACACTGCAACAGTAAATAGAAGTAGCTAAAACATATTTTATGAGACATACGCTAATTAAATATGTAGAATCTACATGCATATGCTACTCTATGAAGGCAGACCTATGTATACGTTATTTTGGATTACCGAACCAGCGTGTATACACGCCCTTTCGATATTGAACCTACGTACAGATCTGTAAAAGATGATTTATCCTTTTCAACTATTCAGACAACAATTATACCGAGATCATCAAATTTACAGATCAATGCATGCACCAAATATAGAAGATCAAAATCACACGAAGATACTTCTCTTCAAGCCTTAACTACTTGACCCATTAATAGAACTTATCCTTCTTCTGGCGCTTAGGTTCCTCCTTGATTCAGATCCAGCTATGCACCATAACCCAATCACCAATATTCTAGATCTTTCTCTTCATTAGATATTCAATCATTGAGTTCCTTTGCCTAATGATCTCCTCCTCCTTTTATAGTCTTAGGCCTTACTCAATACCATGGTCCAAAACCACTTAGAAGCAATACCTTGCACCAAATACCTGGGGTCAATACTTTGGTCAAGATACCTTGGATCAATACCATAGGTCAAAATACTAGGGACCAAATACCACAGACCAAAAACAAGTTTTTCAACATATACGCGCTTTTCCTTGCATGAAAGTGTGTGTATACGCATACGCACCTTTTGGTCGGCTAACCCGCGTGTATACATGGCTTTGTCAAGGTAAACCTCTGTATACCTCTTTTTATTTAATTCTATGAGCCTGAACTGTGATCTGTCATATGTGTGAGTTGTTGTCAAGGACAACACCTGTGTTATAGTGCATCATAGTGCCAAACCTATTTCATAATGCCAACATTTGTGAGGGATATGATAGAAGACAAAATGGTGTTGCTGGTAAAGGTGGACACTTTGAAGAATATTGCAGATGCATTGACAAAATTTGTGAGCTTTGAGAAGTTCTCTTGATGTAGAGGAACAATGGGTGTTGTAGGGCTGGATAAATAACTAAGCTCTCTTGTGGCCCACTGTGGAAATAAAACAACAAGTGGGATAATTTTGGGTAGTGGTATATTTGTTCAACAACTAGCCCACGTATTTGACTAGGGGTTAGAGGGCGGGCAGAGCCCTCCCCTTCGTTGCATCGATTGCATAGCATGGGGGTGACAGGGGGTTTGAGGGGTGCAGGTAACCCCACTCTACGGGGTCCGAGGTAGCACCCAAGAAAATTTTGGTCTTGGACACTATGTTAAGCTGGGCAGACCTACCTATGGTTTTGTGCATGATCTTCACACATGGTTTTGGACGCGATGGCTTTCGTTCCATGGTTTTGGACGCAATGGTTTTTGGTCCATGGTGTTGGATGATTCGACATTTATAAATATGTATTGTAACATTGAAAGGAATATAATGAAAAATCAAGCTAATTGTCCTGGTTTTCGGATCCAATGGAAAATCTCTGTGTATATGTGTTTTATGTGTTATGCTCCTGCATTGTTTATTTTCTATGTTTTAGAATTCATATGCAAGTAATTTATGTACAAGTTTAAAATGTACAAAGAAAATCCCTACACTACTAGCCCTTTCGGCATCAGTCTGCGGAGTGCGGAACGAAGTCTCACCCAAAGCAGTATGGGGGGATGCAGGAACCAAGTTTCCGCACCCTGATATGGTTGTGATGTCAATTTTTAGCCACTCACTTTGCCCTTGCATAGATTGATAAGACCTCTATGGATTATCAATGTAATTCTCTTATTTGTACTTGGGGCCTCCATGAAAGTCTACAACCATCCTTCACAGACCCTAAATAGATAGATCGGGTGCTTACGTGCTTCTACAATTAGTCTTACTTCTGTGTCTACCCAAATTAGATTAAGTATTGGTTAAATTTAACATGTATTACAGTTATCTTTGCGTAAACATATATTCTTACTTGTGTTCATATGAAAAAATGGAATACAGAGATTCACACATCATTATCACATTAATTCATAACCCCAGTACTCGAAATAGCATGATCACAATATTCATAGAAAAAGTAAAATAATGCATACACAAATGGAAAGTACACAGTTATTTCATAATAATTCTCTTTATTGATGATTCAAATTACAATTCACTCTATCCACCCTGTGCACACATCTCCAACGGTCCGCGCACTCAGCTGCAGACTTCTACCATAGGCCTCTGCGCACTCAGATGCAGAGCCTCTTCCTATGCTATGACTCTCGCTCTTAGCTTTGACAGACTCTCTACATCTGTTAGGCCCCTACACTAGTAGTATAGGGGCCTAACAACATCCATATCCTTATCTACCCCAAACTACCTTAAGGTCTCTAAGACTTCCCTTTTTATATAATCCCATGGTCCGTTGACCATGTGTAGATCTTCTAAAGCCGACACAACCTATCTAGACTAAGGGAAGAAAACCCTTTTTGACTCTTGATATCTTCGAGCTCCGTGACCACAAAATGAGGAGAATTTAAATTTCTTTATACAAACTTCAGGCCTTCTTCCCCAAAACATGGGTTTTTAACCCAACAATTCACCCCCAGGGGACCTGTTCCCAACACCACTGGTGTTGAAATATACATTACTCTCATAGCTTATGTCAAGGCACTATATCCAACTTATTCAAATTATCTTGAGTCATTGAAAGCAAGTGCAAACCTTAATGAGATTACCTTTGACTCCCTTGAGAAGAAGTTTGCTGAGAGGGAGAATGATTTTGGGAAGAAGACAACTCCTTCGTCTTCTAAAGAAGTTGTGTGTCTTGCATATAGAGAGAATAATCATGTATAATATTCTTCTAGAGGAAGAGGTGGCTAAAGAGGAAGAGGAAGAATGAATTTTAGAGGTATGGGGTGCAAATAGATCCAAGGAGAAAATTATGATCTTTATTGCATGTGTGGCAATAGAGACACACATGATGAATCCACATGTAAGTTTCCTTGGGACAAAATTGAGTAAGAAAGAAATGAAGAAAAAGATAAAAAAATGACAAAAGGAAAGGTAAAGCACCCGAATCCGCTCACTCTGTTGTGGCACATTGTAAAAATGGAGTAAATAAATAGTTGTTTAATGCTTTACTTACTTCTTGGAAACATTCTTGGTTACTTGATTTAAGATAAACTTGCCACATTGTAGGAATTTATAGGGTAAGTTCGTTAGATAGAACACTAAAGGACAATGCTCAAAAACAGATCACAAATTAGTACACCAGTATTCTTGTTGTGGTTAAAACCCTCAAATAGGGAAATAGTACATGGCCTAAGACAATGCGGCCACCTCAAGAAGATGGTCACGAATGAGATTTCTAATGAAGTGCATGCGTAGTTCAATGTGTTTATTGTGCTGATCTTGGACTGGATCTTTGCATAGTTGAATGGAACTTTTATTATCACACCAAAGTGTAGTCGTGCTGTGAAACCATCTCACAAAAAGATAGAAAATATAGATCAACACCTTAGCATTCAGCCTCTTCGAGGGTGAAACCTCCTTTACATTGCATAAATGAACAATTATTTAGTGATACAATGAAAATGCCTCCTTTCTATATATATGAGTCTAAGGGGTCATAATATAATCAGTGCCGACATAACAATAATAATGTAAGGGAACAATAATAACAATAGTGGGCTTCTATGGGGCACAATAATAAAAATATGGGGACTACATGGGTACAACAATATAATAAGGGGGTTGTACTAATCACAATAAGGGGTTACACTAGTAGTACAGGGGCGTAAAAAGTTAGATGTTGATGCTGAAAACAAAAATATGATAGGATGTGATGAAGCCATAGAGCTTCCTTACTAGCTTCAACAATGCCACGATACTCTACTTATGTTGAAGAAAGAGAAATGTCACTTTGTTTCTTGCAATTCCATGTAATAGTTCCAGAACCAAGAGTGAAGACGTTGTATGTTTTAACCCTGTACAAAAATTACCTACATAAGAATTCTAAAAACTAGAAAATAAGCAATGGCGAGAGCATAAAAAAAAATAGATATACACATAGATTTTCCCCTGGATCCCAAAGCTAGTACTACTAGATTGATTTTTCATTATGTTCCTTTCAATCTTACAATACATATATATATACATGCTGAAGCATCCGTAAAACCCAATCCATTAACCCTGGATTAGAACATAACCATAGTTCCTTTGACTAGATCTACAAAATGCCATGGACTGAAAACCATCATGCCCAAAACCATGTGTGAAATCCATGCACAAAACCATTGGTAGGCCCACCCACCTAATATAGGGTCCAAAAATATTTTCCTGAGGTGTTGTCCTGGACCTCGTACAGGGGGGATACCATCCCCTCATATGCCCCCCAACTGGGGGAGTAGCCACCCCCACTGTGATCCCCCACTAGCCGCCGACACAACATACAGGAGGGTCTGCCCCCAGACCTCGCATGAGGTAGTCGTGCAAAGAATATAACACTACCCAACATTCTCCCACTTGTTTCTTTCTTTCCACAATGGGCCATAAGAGAGCTTAGTCATTGATCTAGCCCAACAATGCCCATTGTTTCTCTACACCAAGAGAACTTCTCAGTGCTCACATTAATGCATCTACAATTTTCTTCAAGGTGTCCACCTTTACCGGAAATACCTTCTTCTCCTCAACCATATCCCTCAGAAAGTGATACTGAAAATCAATGCGCATTGTCTTTGAATGATAAGCAGGGTTCTTTGCCAAGAAAATTGCACTTTCGCTGTCACATTCCATCCTTATAGATCATTGTACTAACCCCATCCTTGAACACAATCTCTGCAACCAAACTTCTTCCTTGCTTGCATGAGTAGCTGCCATGTATTCTTCCTCTATTTTTGAAAGTGCCACTACAAACTGTCTCTTACTTATCCATCTTACGACACCTCCAAATAGGTTAAAAAAATACCCACTTGTAGAACTTCCTAATCCAAATATCTTGCCGAGTCTGCATCAACAAACCAATGGATGTCCAAAACTTTCTCCAATCATGGTCTTCCTTGATAGCACAAACCATAATCATTAATGCCTTGCAAATGCCTGAAAATCGGCTTCACTGTTGTCTAATGTTCCTTCCTTGGTTATGACATAAACCTACTCAATCCTCCCATTACATGTGTAATGTCTAGTCTTGTATAGACCATTGCATACATCAACGTATCGAATGCACTTTCATATGGAACATGGGACATGTCCTCTTCCTCTTCTTGTGTTTTGGGACATTGTTCAGCATATAACTTTACACCTACAAGAATAGGAACCTTCACCGGTTTACTATCCTACATATTAAACCTCTGCAGTATTGTCTCAACATACTTCCTCTGGTTTAACCAGAGCTTCCTCTTTGCCTTATCTTGTTTAATTTCCATGCCCAAAATATAGTTTGCAGCGCCAAGATCTTTCATGTTGAATTTGGAGGAAAATTGGGTCTTCAAAGCTTGGATAATTTCTTTGTCATTTCCAACCAGTAACATATCATCCAGATACAAGACCAGATAAATAACATGGTCACCAATTAATTTAAAATACACCAAGTGATCTTCTTTTCTTTTGACGAGGCCGAGTCACCATATAAATGTATCAAATTTTTGATACCACATCCTTAGTGACTATTTTAATCCATACAAAGACATTTTTAACTTGCGTACCAGTTCTTTCTTACCTTTCACCATAAAGCCTTCAGGTTTCTTCATGTAGATCTCTTCTTCCAAATCCTCGTCAAGAAATGTTGTCTTCACATCCATCTATTCTAATATTAGCAATAGATAAAATTAATATAATAGAAGCTACCTTGGCAACAGGAGAAACAATATTTCCAAAATCAGTACCCGACATGTGGGAATAACCTTTTTCTACCAACTGAGATTTGTATTTCTCCACCTTTCCTTCTGCATTCATTTTCTTCCTAAACACCTATTTTCTGCCAATGGGTTTCATTCCAGCCGACAACTCCACCAGATCCCAAGCCTCATTTTTGTTCAAAGATGCTATTTCATTGACCATGGCCTCTTTCCAGAGTTTTCCATCCTTTGAATCTACTACTTCCTTCATAGTTTTGGGATCACCATCAGTAAAAGATAAAGAAAAACTTGAATAGAAAGAAGATGGACTATACCTTTCTGGCTACCTTCTTTCTTGAATTTATCTTCTTAGAGCTGGAGTTTGTGGCTCTTCATCTTCTGATTCCTCTTCTACTATACAGTCTAATTCTTCCTCCTTTAGCTCAATCACTACCCTCTAAGAATCCTTTGGTAATACTTCATGTTTAATAACATCCTTCACATCTCTAAAAACCACATCTCAGGTATACACAACCTTCCTTGTTTCTGGGTTCCAAAGCATATAATCTTTTAAACCATATTTATATCCAATAAATATGCACTTTTCATATTTATTATCCAACTTTGTTCTTTTCTCTTTTGGAACATGTACATATGTATCATATCCATATACCCTCAGATGTGAAAGAGAGGGTTTATTACCAGTCCATACCGCTTGTGGAGTCTTATCCTCCAACACTGTTGAAGGTGATCTATTGACCAGGTAACATGCAGTCTCCACTGCCTCTGCCCAAAATTCTTGTCCTAGCCTGACACCACTGAACATGCTTCTTTCCCTTTCCATCAATTTCTTGTTCATTTTTTCTGCAACTCCATTTTTCTCAGGTGTGTATGGAGTAGTGTTTTTCTGTGCTATACCACACTTCTTACAGAACTCTTCAAATTCATTCTTGCAAAACTCTCCATCGTTATCTATCCTTAGCACCTTTATCTTCTTCTTTGTTTGGTTTTCCACCAGAGCCTTAAATATTTAAACCTATCAAAGACTTCATATTTCTTCCTGAGGAAATATATCCACGTATTCCTTGAGAATTCATCTATAAATGATACACAATACAAATACTTACCCATTGATGGAATCTTCATAGGTCCAAACACATCATTGTGCACAAGCTCTAATATATGTTTCACCCTATTACCATGAGAGGGGAAACTCACCCGATTCTACTTCCCATATACATAATTTTCACAAAAACTAAAATCTTGAGAGATATTAGACATACATTCTATCATACCTTTACTGTGAAGTATTCGAAGGCCCTTATTTCCAATATGTCCAAGCCCTTGATGCCATAGCATGGTCTTTTCTCTAGAGACCACTATATTTTCTGCTCCACTTTCAGGAACCACAAAACTATTGAGTCCATCAATAACAGTGCTACATTGAAGCCTGTACAGAGTTCCGATCTAAACTCCCAGCATCAATACCAATGTTCCCCGAACCATATTGAAGGTATCTTTCTCGAACACTATTTTGACACCTGCATCATCCATCTTGCTTACAGAAATAGTATTTCTTTCCAATGCAAGAATATGTAGAACACCCAAAAGTGTTCTAACGCTTCCACCTTGCAAATTCAACTTAAATTTTCCATGACCAATGATTCTAGCCTTCCTATCATCCCCTAGGAGGACATGACCACTATCATATTTCTCATAATCGTAGAATCACTCTCTATGGGGAGTGAAGTGAAAGGATGCACCTGAATCAATCAACCATGCCTCATGATCTACATGTGTACTTGAAGAATAAGCCAAGTACACATCCCCACCTTAATTTGATGTGGTTTTTTCCATTGCAGAAGGAGAATCATCAAATTCTTTTCCTTTGTTAGGAGCTTTAGATTTACATTCCCTTTTGTAGTGCCCTTCCTTTCCATATTTCCATCACACCTTTATAGGTTTTCCTAGAGATTTAGATCTCCCTCTAGATTTAGATCTCCCACTCGAGGACTTATTTTTGTTTTTGTTCTGGGACTGTCCTTATATAGACAAGGCATCACCATTTAGGCCCTCCATATTTTTCGTTGTCATCTCCTCTGATAGCAAGGATGAGACTATTTCATCAAACTCGAAGGCAATTTCATTTCTACCTATTACAACAACCAAACTATCCCATGAATATGGTATAGAACCCAACAAACTGATGCACTTATCTTCACCTAAAATTTTAATATCAACATATAATAATTGGGTTACCACAGTATCAAACACATTCATATGTGCTGTCGCTGAGTCTCCATATTTCATCCTTAGGTTATACAATTTTTTCCATAGGAACAATTTATTCACTAGACACTTAGATTTGTACAAAGTCCCTAACTTGTCCCACAAAGCCTTTTCTAAAGCTTCCCCTAATACATTCAACAATACCAAATCTAAGATACACAATTGTATTGTTCTTTTTGCCTTCCAATCCAACTTTGGCCAGTCTTTAGCTGGAATTGTTGTTGGTTTAGTACCGAGATCTACTGCGATCCACTGATCTTTATCCACCACCAGATCCTCCATCTTGAGTTTCCACAACTCAAATTCTGACCATTAAATTTCATTATCTTTGTCTTTCCACTGCTTGCCATCTTCTTTCACCACAAGAATCGATCCCATAGATCTCCCACTGAATAGGGTCTACCATAGGCCTAAGAAAAAAACCCCTCATCACCAACGGCGTCGCCTTGAAGCCAAAACAACTCTAATACCAAATGTAGGTTTTCACCTGGATCCCAAAATTGGGACTGCCAGATTGATTTCTCATTGTGTTCCTTTCAATGTTACAACACATACTGTCACACAGAATGAGTCAATTTTGCGGACAAGATAGACCTTCCTAGAATCTAAAGAATACCTAATGACAAACAAACCAACCAGGCATTATCTTTCTCTAAATGTGCTTTATAAGTAATGGGAAACAAGTGTGTTTTAAGGCCTACCTCATGTCCAACACAAGTTTGGAGATGCCTTCACTCCTTTGATCCAAGTAAGTTCCTTTGTCGCAAACCTGCAAGCACAAACAAGGCAAACAATTGAATAGCACCTGAATATCCAATATTATAAAACATATTTATCATGAAATTCAAGGAGTCCATGAAACAAATAACATGAGATACTTGTTGAGAAAAATGAGCTTGATTGTATTAATTCAAAAGGAGAAGAACCTTACAAACTTTGCCTTGACATTGTACAAGCTCCTCCCAGGGTCCAACAAGAAGTCTCCTCTACTTTGACAAGCTTCACTCACTCCCTAATGAAGCCAAAAAGGTATGCGATCTCTCCTCTTAAGCTCAAATAGGAAGTCTTGATTTCACTAGCATTTACCCTCAAAATTTCAGCATCTAACCTCTCCAGCCACTGACCCAATGCCTCAATTTATAGTGCAATGGAGATCAGTTACCAGCTCCTTCTTCAAAGGGATAGAGTCCTCCTTCAAAGGGACAGCTCCTCTCAACAAGGGATTAGTTCCTCCTCTCATGGGATGCATGAACCACTTGGATCGAACAATCCACGTAACAAATGCTTCTAGAAAACTCTAGAATTAACCCAAGATGAGTTTTTTAAGATAAAGATTGCGCCTTTTGACTTTTACAGGGGTACGCAGCCTCCCCTTTACATACAGAGCGTATAAGTATGCAGATATCCTGAACAGAAGGTGTGGGCCCGTAGGAAAAAGTGAGAGAAAGTGCGGAACCAGAGTTACATTGCTTCTTTGATGTCTTTCTCTCATTTCTAAAGCTTGTTTTGAAGAGCTGAGGTTTGAGACTTGCTTAGGAAGCTGGTATAGGTGGTGATAGACCTACACCAACTGCAAATAATCAAGGTGACGATATTTTTGTGTAACAGACATAGTTCTTTTCCTGGAAGGGAATAAGAAATATTGTAGCCAGTAGCTAAGCCCATAAGTAATTATTAATATGGGTGAAGTTCATTCCACATGAAATACAAAACATTAACAACCAAATTCACATTAACAGTAGTTTTGTTCAACAAAGGAAAATAATTATAAATATATCTGAGCTACATCAAGCATTTATATAATGGTGGAACTGTGTGATAATGCATGCATGTAACTAGAATTCACAATGGGAATTTAGAAAATTACAACAACATAAATAATTGTCATTAACCAAGGCTTAACCAATATAATGGTAATAATGAAATATACAACCCTTGCCACAAAAGAATAATACTTCCAGGAAGAAGATGGAGAATGGTAATTGATAATCCAAACTATAATAAAAGAAAACTCTCAAGAAAAACCATATGCTAAATGATTTTGGGTCCAAGACCATATTATGCAATGCAAAGAAAAGACTAAAATCCTTAAGGCTAGTCTGTCCACCGAGCAGCAACACCAATACTGGAAAGTGAAACCCTAATGATAATTCTAACCCTATTGTCCAAATTAACAAGCATAATATGTCGAATATAGTTCGACTTCATTTAAAGAGTTGTGAGGAGGTAGATAAAAACCTAGAGAAGGGCATCCAAGTGATAAGCAGTTTAGAATCCTGTAAGATGAGTTCCACGAACTGTAGGTAAGAAAAGAGGGTTACATCAGAACCTAAGTTCCATACCTGTTAAGAGACCAAGAGAAATGAGAGAAGTGAACTAAAATTCTCAACTATTAAGAAAAACACAATTTAAGAACTCTTTCAAACTGGTTCACAACCCTTCAAACCTTAGCTGGTCGAAAATATTTACCTGATTCTTTGTCAAGAACTGGTGTGTTGGTGGTAGACTTGGCACAGAGACATCACACAGGTTAAAGGAAGCCTATATACACCTTAATCATTGAGTAAACCAATTGAACAACAATTGTGTTGGAAACAAATGAAAATAATGATTTTACCTCAAGAATGAAGTCAACACCATTATAGTCACTACAACAAAAACCCTATGATTAACGTCGATTTTTGCTTCCTTTTTTGCATCTAGAGCCCATTTTTGGTGTTATTTTTGTCCCTTTATAGAATATGGTGCAAAAATTGATGTAAAGTTTGCACCGAGTTTTGCACCAAGTCTTACACCAAGTTTAGTACCAGGTATTGTAATAGGTTTTGCACCAGGTTTTACGTCAGGTTTTATGCAATGTTTTGTGCCATTCTTTGCACCATTTTTTGGATCAATTTTGGCACCTAATTTTGTTTCACCAACTTTTTCATCCTCTATCGCATTGAATTTTTGCGCCTACACTTGCATCAATGTTTGCATCATCTCTTGCATCCTCTTTTGCATCATGTTTTAAATAATTTTTTGCATCATTTTTTGCATCCCCTTTGCGCCAATTTTTGCATCAACTTTTCTGTCTACTTTTGCATCTACTTTTGTTGCATCCAATTTTGCATATTTTTTTGCATCCATATTTACATCCTCTTTTTCATTTGTTATTGTTTCTACTATTGCCTTCAATTTTCTTGTGCAATAATTTGCACCTAGTTTGGCACCTCCCTTTGCACCCTTTTTTGCTTCTACTTTTTCATCCACAATTATATCCTCATATACATCTAAGTTTTTATCAACTTTTATATCTATTTTTGCATAACTTTTTGTATCCACTTTTGCTTCAAGATTTGTATCAGGTTTTGTGTCTCATATTGCATCTACTTTTGCAGCGAAGTATGTTGCATCAACTTTTGCATCCTATTTTTCATCCATTGTTGCACCCATGTTTACGTCCACTTTTGTATCCCTTTTTGCATCTTATTTTTTATCTTCATTTGCTTCTTTTTTTGCATCTATCATTACATCCACTTTTGTTGTGCCATGTTTTGTACTTGTTGTTGCACCCATGTTTGCTTCCAATTTTGCATCCATCTTCGCATCCTCTTTTACATCAAATATTTGCATCTATTTTTGCATCCAATTTTGTGTTGGGTTTTGTGTCTCATTTTGTATATTATTTTGCATCTACTTCCATTGCATCCAATTTTGTTTCTCCTCTTGCACCCATGTTTTCATCCACTTTTACATCCCTTGTTGCATCTTGTCTTGCATCTAAGTTTGCATTTTTTTTTTTGTTTTTTATTATATCCACTTTCTCATCCACTTTTGTTGTGCCACAATTTGTGCCATATATTGTGCCTACCATTGCAACCCACATTGTCTTCTACTTTTCCATCCACATTTCCATCCTCTTTTGTGTCCAAGTTTGCATCAAATATTGTTTATGTTTTCTGCATCCCATTTTTCTTTTTCATCCACCTCTGATGCGTCCAATTTTGCATCTAATTTTGTGTCCACTAGTGCACCCATGTTTGGTCCATGTTTACATCCCTTTTTGCATCCAATTTTTCCTCGTTTTTGCATCCAAGTTTGTGTCATTTTTTGCGTTCACAGTTCATGCTATTTTGACAATCTTGGCTATGATGATGTAAACCATCATTGATGATTATCAATCCAAATCCATTCTTGTATGAATATTTCAACTTGAGAGTACTTTTTTGTCTCGTTATGAGTACCTACCTAGTTTAGAGGGAGTGTTGAAAAATGTAACTAGTGTCTATCTTCATAATGCAATAAAATGTAATTTTTATCAGTAATATTTATTATTATATTCATTATTATTATTTCATTTTGGTCAAACAATGTTCTTCATGATAATAGCATAAAAAATATTTTGAGTCGAGAAATGTATTTGAGTTAATTCCCATTTGGACTTTAGAAATAAAAAGAAATGGAATTTTTATTTTGATTCAAAGGATCAGCGCAAGACCAAGTCGGCCCTCCTTGAACAAGTTGGCCTGAGAGGTAGCTATTCAATGCTCTTAGATAGGTATATATATTAGTCAACTCGATTACTTGGAATCCCAATCACTTATCATCACAAAAATTGTTTCTTGTGCCAAACAAGAATAAAAGACAACTAGAATTAAAGGATAGATAAAATATGACTTTTCATCCTATTTCGAAACAAACATGTGAATATTTTGTGGGTTCTCTATGAAAAGTACAGGTTTGAACTTCATCCTTGGCTACAAATCCAAATATTTTGTGATTTGACCTTACTTTAGAATGTTTAATCAACACTAAATTTTCTTGACTTTGACTTGGTTGGAAGAAACTTGGAGTATGGTCGACTTGGATATTTGTGGAAATCTTGGTCTTAGTCCTGGGTCTTGTATATCTCATTTTGATATATTTTATAAGATAATTATTTTTGGGTTTTCCCCCTTATGGGGTTTTTCCCTAGATCGGATCCTAATTCTTAGTGTTCTTTGTTTCCTTATGATCTCTCCATTAGATCAGAGCACAATGTTGAGGAATAAATTTGGACACCACTTCCTCTATAGGCACTTACCCCACCAGGATGTTCACCAAGTATGTCCTCACATGATCATTTCCTAATCGACTGTCATAATATTTGACATGATGAAATGTCGATCCTCATAGCTATTCTTATCTTGGATTAATGTACTTGAATTATGGTGGTTAGTCCTAGTCAAAGTACAAATTGTCGAAGAATATTGGTCCCAGATGTTTATCCAATTAACCATTCTCCCTAGTGGTGTCTTTACTAGGCTTATGACTATTAGTTTTTTCCATAGTACATGACATATGGATAATATGGTGTCCACCCTCACTCCCTCTCAACCAGGGAGAAGACATCCACAAGCATAAGATTTCCTAAATAATACCCATCATTTTCATAGAGAATAACATCATTAATTTGGTTTCATCACATGACACATTTATGATTAAGAATTCATATATTTGTGGAAAACTATTTCCCCTTTTTCCATTTGTGATGAAAGAAAAAATAAATAAAAGACAAAATCATTAAAGATACACTAGAATGATTTATCTAAGTCTAAGCTCTAAGGTTGAAGTTAAAATTCATGTAAATGTTGTATCTATGAGTTGTGCCAAACTTATGAAAACCTCATTCCCTAAGTCCTATATATAAGAAAAATATAAATAAAGAAAAATAAGGCCCAATGAATGGTAACTCATGTATTCACTCCCTCTTTGGCAAACATATGAATATATACACTCCTAGTCACACTTGATTACATGTTTGTGATGGTTAAATCATGAAGTCCTCTTTTCCCCCTGCATTTTCACTTCATAATTTAAGCACCTAATTGAGGTTCAAGGGAACGTTTGTTGCCTAAGGGTTTCATATCTACTCTTGGTTTACTTATGTCATACTATGGTCAATTTATGTGATGGAGTGAAATACTTAAGTTTGTGGAGTTATTGGAACAATGTATTCAGTTAGTCACCACACACGCATGTATTACATCTCATTGATCCACATGTGTGAGTTGGAGACTCATTTCTTAAGAACATTAATGGAGACTACTTTAGGGATTTGATAGTATATCTTACAAAATCTCTTGGTAAACATTGTGATTCATCCATTCTTTTCCTCGAGACACTTGATAATATTGAAGTCACTCCCAATAATCCATGGAGATGGGGAGTATAAATGACTTGTGTTGGAAATAGAATTGATAAATAGAGGTTTTCCATTTGTGATATTGGAGTCATAGAAATTGGATACACGGTAGTAGTCCTTGATGTCAATTAACTAAAATTATGTTGTCCTAATGTGAAAAGAGGTAAACATATTGGTAACCTTGATGTCCTAATCATTCCAAATAATAGGCATTCCACCCAAGTATCTCTAACCATCAATCACTACTACTTGGAAATTCTTCCCCCATTTTCTAATTATATGAGGTAGAACCTCACTTAATATTTTTTATTCTTATATCAACATCATTGATAGGTGCTTTGCATGCAACTTTTTCTTTTAGGAGTATTTGTTTTCCTTTACTATTGAAGACCCTTACGTTCCATGAGGCTATTTTCATGGAGAATTTACACAGAAAGGAAGTATAATGTGACTTAAAAAAACATGTTTCAAGATTTAAGTGCTTGGACAATGCCACCTCATGACTTTTATATTTCCTTAACCCGGGACCGAATGGTGAACTTTATGGCCTTAAGGGAAATTCACCAATGAAAATATCAAAAGGAGGTGACTTTTGACTCTATCACATACAATTTAATATACTAAATAAAATTATCCATAATAAATTCATCAATCAATAAACAATTAAAAAAAATATCCAAAACAATCTCATCAAGCAACGAATTATTACATTATAAAATACAATCTATAAACCTTTTGGTAATTTTTTTCTAAACCATGCTCAAAACCAACATATATAATATTAATATTTAACAATAATATGGAAAATAACACATTTTCATAAATTAAATAACATGTTATCAATCCTAGGAAATGTCACCGACAGAAAACTAAAAAGCATGCAACTAATGGAAGTGACGACTCAAGGCCACCATAAGACAATTAATCTATTAAGACCAAGATTAATGTGGACAAAGATCTACAAAGGAGAAATTCAAACCTATTTTAACTTTATTGTTTTATTAGGTGGAAGTTGAACATCTCAAGATATAACGAAGAGCAGAATTAATTTTATTGCATTAAGAAAACCCAAGCACATTATATATCTTGGCGAGGAAGAGATGTATAATACCCATCTCAACGACACAACAAATGGCATTAAGTTAATTTTTGATATATAATTTAAACTTCTATCATTAGCATCAATGGAATGTTTTAAATCCAATTTTATAAAAATAAAATATAATTTTTGTTATAAAAAAAATACCAAACTAAATATATTTTTTTAGAAAAATAGAAAAAAGACTAAAACTAAAAATATATATTAAAAAAACTAAAACATAAGAATTTTTTTTTTTAATTAAAAAATAATAATTTTTAGAATTTTCTTAAACACTTCCCTCCATTATAAGAAGAAAAAATAATAATAGAAATAAGGACAGACCAAAAATCTTCCTTTCCCTAGTAAGTGTTTACCACCATTCATTCCACTCACTCGAGTTATTTCATAAAACAAAGATAAGCATTATTTCACAATCTTTTGGCAAAGCCTATTGAGCTTTGCCTATGATATATCTATTCTTTGATGGATTCCTTGGTATATTTATCAACTTTTGATTCCTTGGAGATTATTTAGAGCTAAGAAAACGTGAGCACTCTTAATTCCAAGTTCAATGTCTCTGATGGTGGACACAAGGCAAGGGAGAGGTTGATATTGTGGTCATAACTCCAAGTTCATTGTCTCTGATGGTGGACGAGTCAAGGGTGGGGGTTGCAGTGTGATCGTGGTCATGGATTTTCTCATTTACATTATATTTAAGGATTTCAAGACAATTTGAATGGAATCATTGTCATCACTAGGTATAATGGATTTAGTGTGGTAATGGATAAAATGAAGTAATTATCTGTGAACATTTGTTCATGAATGAACATAAGGATCCATTTTATCATAAAGAAAGGTACATGCATTAAAAGCAACTCAATATTTTATGTGACATTCATATTGTATGTGACTTATTTTTCAATAAAAACAATTTACTTTTAAATGTGACATTCTTTTTTTGTTAAAATTTCTTCTATTTCTAATCTGAATTACAATTGTAATTTGAAATAAAACTTCCAATAACTCTTAATTTACCAATCATGTATGGACATGTTGTTCCTTTATAACTGTTGAATGGTTTGTCTCTCTATTTAACTTCTTGCCATGATCTTGTTCTTCATCTTGTCCTGACAATGAACCACACTTGTTGGTTCGAAACGTGTTGACAAATGAATTTTGATGTGATTATCGCTGAAAACATGTCTCGAAAAACCTTATATGGATCAAAGAAACATTAATTCAATTATCATAAGAAATAATCATAATATAATATGAAGAACAAATGGGTGCCTACTTCATACGCATTAAAAATGCTTCTACTACTTAATGTGAATTACAAGTGTAATCTTAGTTGGATCTCTAATATATCTTAAACCATATTTCTTTTTATTTTTTAGTACCATGAAATGTTATTATGTCCTACCTCATTTTATGGGTAGCATTGTAACAAAAATATGCATTGTGCTATAGAATTAGTACTAACATGTAATATTGATTATTTTTTCCAGAATGCTACAGGTAATGACCGTGAAGATGATGATAAAGACTATGTTTAGATTACATCATATATTAGAGACAATGATGATGAGGATGGAGATGGAATTGGTGATGATTATGTAGATGAGATTATCAGGATGGTCAGGATGATGATCATGGAAATGATTATGAGGATGATCTTGACAATGATTTTCATGGTGCTAGTTAGCCATGCGTTATTTTTTATATTTACTTAGGATTTCTTAATATGGTAATCATACATTTGAATTTTAGTTGATTTGAATAATGAGAATGATACTATCGGTACTATATTTTTACCTTATGAATATGTTGAAAATTGTTTACATTTTTTTATACAGAATTATTGTATATGATAAGATTCGTATTTTTTATGGATGTTGTGAATTTATCTTAAAATAATGATATCTATGAAAAAAATTTATTTGGTAATCATACATTGAATTTTAGTTGATTTGATTAAATATGATGATGATATTATAATTTCTATCTTGTTATTTTATGTGTATATTGAAAATTATCAACATTATTTTGATCGAGAATTATTTTGTATGATGATATTACTATCTTTTGATGGATGTTGTGAATTCACCTTAGAATAATGGTGTTCATGAAATATTTTGATATGATAATCACACATTTCAATCTTAGTTGATTTGATTAAAGATGATGAAGATATTATTAGTATTATCTTGTTACTCTATATATGTGTTGAAAATTGTCAATGTTTTTTTATGGAGAACCATTATGTATGAAGATATCACTATTTTTGGATGTGATGTTGTGAATTTACCTTGGAATAATGAAATTTGTGATAAGTGTTGATTTAGTAGTCATATATGTATATTGAAAATTGTCAATGATTTTTTGACGTAGAATTGTTATATATCAGGATACTGCTATCTTTTTTATGAATGTTGTCAATTACACTTAAATTTTCTTACAAATATTAAGTTATCAATTTGAATTGTTATATCTTCCTAAATGTGTTATACATGAAAATACCTCCTCATCAGCTTGGAGGAAAATATTTTGTTGTTGGTTGAAATACCCCTTTCTCCTAGACTATATAAGACTATAATACAAGTTATGTACCATGAGGACCACATTAGCCTAGTCTATAACAAGTTGTCCCCTTCATCTAAACTTTGTTACCAAAATTCTCACTCAATCATGAGGAAAAAAGCTCGACTTAACTAGAATTTGACACTCTTGTTCACTTTCAAAAACTCATATGATGGAATGTGATCTCTTTATCCTCACCTTTAGCTTTTTCCTAAAAATGAAAAGCATACAAAAGAGGGAAAGAGCCATAAAGCATGGGGAAGATTTTTCCAAAGCACAAAATCATCTAAAAAGTGGAAAATTCATTTTTATATGAGGAAACATTGTTCACCCAAAAGCCTTCCCAAATTGAACTAATGAGGAATTTGGGAAATATTCATAGCCTTCACCTTCCTATATATTGGATGCTTGGCCATTGAAAAAAGGATGGGAATTCTTGTATTGTCACGCTGCTGAGATCTATCTTGAGAGGGAGAATTTTGGAGCTAGGCGTTGGGGGAGATGTTACTGCAATTGCATGCAATGGTTATACCTTTCCTCCAACTGCTTTATTAATCTAGATCGGTTGTTATTCCTTCCATATGTTGCTATTCATTCTTTACTTCTACTATGTAACTAATGAATGTATGGGATTTTGGTTTATATTTATTTATTTGTTAATATTTATATGTTTTTGATAGTTTCAGTTATCAAGATATTATGCGGTGAAGGTTGCTTTGTTCTCTCTCTTATGTTTAGGACCAAGCTTTGGAGCTAACTAGGAGTGCTTACTAGCTACATTGGAAACTCCAAGAAGACCTCCATGTGAGGACTCACAATAATTCCTTCTCTTCTTCTTAATATATACTCTACATCTTGATATACTAAGAATATTGAGCCTTAGGACAACCTTTCTCTTACTCGGTTTTTCCTAGGTTTCCAGGATAAACTGCGAGGGTTTTATGTCCATCTAATGGTGCATTAAATCCTACAACAAAATGATTAGGAGTTGTAATATAGTTCACTATGTAATTGAAATTAGTAAAATGAACTTATAAAGGGGGTAATAAATGGAAATAAAACTAAAACTCTAAACAAGAAGCCAAAAGTGGATGTAAACATGGATACCAAATTGGGAGTGGAATTGGATGTTAAACTAGCCATCCAAACAAGATGCAAACAATACACAAAATGTGTTTTAAAGTAGAATTAAAAAATTGTGCAACAATAGACGCAAATAAAGGGACAAAATAGGGCATACAAAAGGATACCAAATTGGGCACAAATAAGGATGCAAAAATGGACACCAAAATGAGGATGCAAATAATGGTGTAAAATTAGGATGCAAAATTGGGTGCAAAAAGGATGTAACAAAAAGACATAACAGAAGATGAAAATGGGACAAAAAAAGGGTGAATTCAAGGATTCCAAAAATGATGCATAACTAGATGAAAATTCAAACTAAAATCTAGGTGAAAAATGAGATGAAAATTTGGACACAAATTGTGGCAGAAAAAAAGATGCAAATTCGGATGCCAAAAAGGATGCAAAATTAGACATCAAAAAGAACGCAAAATTGGACACAAAAGTAGAAAATATGGCGCAAAAATGGGCATAAAAATGCCTCAAATTTGGATGCAAATTGAGATTCAACATTGGATGCAAAATGAGGTGCAACAAATGATTCAAAACTTGGTGCAAAAAAAATGAAAAAGTAAACAAAAAAAATGGTTCAAAATTGAATGTAACATTAGACACAAAATGGGATGCAAAGGTGGATGCAACACATGGTTCAACATAGGATGTAAATTTAGATGAAAATTTAGATGCTCAAAAGGATATAAAAATTGGATGCAAGAAATGGTGTAAAAAATGATCTTAAACTCGATGCAACAAATGATACAAAATTAGATGCAGAATATGGTGCAAAATAGGATGCAAAAAAGGGAGACAAATAAAACACAAAAGTGGATGCAAAAAATGGTGAAAAATGGACACAAAATTTGGCATTAAATCAGATTCAACATATGGTGAAAAATTGACTGCAAAAAATGGTGCAAAAAAAGGCAAAAAAACTCGTGCAAAAGTAGATGTAAAAATAAGTGCAAAATTAGAAGCAAAAAATGGCATAAGACTAGATTCAAAAAACTGGCACAAACTAGATGAGAAAAGGCACTAAATCAAATGCAAAATATGATGTAAAACTCGATGCAAATTATGACACAAAACTAGAAGCAAAGAATGGCACAAAACAAGAAGAGAAAAATGATGCAAAAATAGATGCAAAAAAAATGGCACAAAACTAAAAGAAAAACCTGTTGTAAAACCAAATGCAAATCTTGGTGCAAAATATGATGCAAAAAAGGATGAAAATTTTGGCATAAAAAAAGATGAAAAATTTGGAGCAAAAAAGGACACTTTAAAAATTGTACAATAGAGATAGATATAGCCAGACTAGTCATCCCAATTGAGAAACAAAATGCACTAAAATTTGGTGCTAAATCTCGTGCAAATTGCCTATTTTTTGTGACCGAGAACCCGTCTACAACTATTCCAACATACCTGTGTAAGTTTATGTAAGCTGGGTGAGTAATAGTTTTAATTAAAAAGAGGAGAATAATAAAACCATCTGTGAACCAAACCAAGATGGGTAACTCAAATAAGGAATAGCAAGGTAATCAGAACTAAAACATTGAGGAAAAACAACTAAAGAGCCAAGCCTCAAAAGGCAGAATGGCGGTGCTGGGAGGAGCCAGGAGTGAGACAACTTCCATCAACCATTCCCCCACAAGCAGAACCATTTGATGAAAACCCTAACCTGTGAACAATGAGGATCATTCCACCTAGAGCACACCAAATGCCTCAAATGTGTCGAACATATTTCTTCTCGAGAGTTCTTAACACCACTAAAGTTGACCTTGTTCAAAGGTAAGTAACTTGGGTGCCAAGTGAATTTACCATGTGGAGATACACAAGAGTGAAGAGTTCCCACATCATCAACACTTAATACATGAACCAAGGGAAGATCATATACCATATGATTAATAACCCATGATTTTTTGTGTATCCTGAGGTTAAAGTTTTAATATGATATAATGTACCATATACCAACCTTTGTTTCATGATAATGGTGTATTCTTTTTTCACATAGTCTATATTTTTAATCGGTAAACAATGTATTTTAATTTTTGACAAGAGGTATACATATATATGTAAATATGCTTATGAATTAGGACCAAATGTTTGGATGATGCATAAAATTATGGTGATGTAATTCGTAGTAAGTATCTCTTGTTATATACTTTACGGTGTAATGTATTGGGGAGTGTGACAAGTGATATTAGAGCCTAGGTTTTCTATACTGAGGCCTATTTGGGAATTTGATTAATAACTACATATATTTTGTGAACACAAAGAGAGAGAGAGGGAGAAGAGGATTTGGAGTTACACCTACCTCAGGAGCCAATGTTGAGATGTGGGTACAATTGGATGCAGGGCAGTGAAACCCCACTATCATGTTGTTGGAAACCATTCAACATTTAAGAATTGAAATGTCTAGTCTTCAGGAGGATAATCAAGCATTGATGCATGATCAATAGAGGATCTTAAAAAGTCTTTCTAATCGCCAGAATCATTGCAACTTGGTACCTAACTTTGGTGATAATGGTGAAGACGAGGAACTAAGACAGAAGGGTGAAAATGTTCCTGAAGGGAGCCATACTCAACACTTAGAAGGAGGCAAGGGGGGAAATGAGGAAGAAACTGAAAACCTAAAAGATTACCAGAAAAATAAGAAACAAAAATTGAGTTAAAAGGAGAGTTTAAAAAGATTAAGCCTCAAATTTTTTGACAAGGAAATGGAGGAAACAGTTGACGCTTGGCTAATCAATATCAATAAATATTTCCAAATCTACAAATATCATGACAATTTAAAAGCGAGATCAACCATTTATCAACTTCAGGGGAAGGATACACTATGGTGGAAAGAGGTTAAGGTTGTTCGTACAATTACTAGACAAGGAGTGACTTGGGGGTACTTCTAGAAACATTTCAAAGAGAAGTATTTGATGAAGCGATTTTATGATGATAAGGTGAAAAAATTTCATGATCTCTAGTTGGGACAGCTACGATGGACGAGTTTTTAACCAAATTCATGTCCCTGTTAAGGTATGTACCTTACATTCAGGAAGGAAAGGCCAAAGTTCAGCATTTCATGAGTAGTCTACCAATGTTCATGAAAGAACGACTGGAATTTGACAATTCGAAAACCGTGGATGAGGCAATACAAAAAGCATGCATTTGTTATCAATAGATGAAATCAAAAGAAGAAGGTAATAGGATTTAGGCTACTAAAAAGGCATAGAAAAGTTTTACAAACATGAATAATAAGAAGACCGGAAACACCATGGGTTTTCATAGGAATCAATGCAACGAATTTTTTGGAAGGAATCAACAGAAAACAAAATCATAAGGGGAAACTAGGAAAATGGAAGTTTCAAGTAAACCTAATTTCAATCAACAAGGAAAGGACCCACTATAATGTTGGGGCCGTGGAGAGCCTGATTATTATAAAAAATTTCATCACCAATCTAGGGACGAACAAACTACCAACATTCAAGACGCTACCACGGCTGGTGAGGTGGCATGCAACATACCAAGGATTAATGCAGCTCTGGATGATGATCAAGCTAAATATCAAACCTTTATGGTCGAGCTTGAAGGTATGATACATAAATAAGTTGTGACCATTTTTATAGACCCAAGAGCCAATTTAAGCTACGTCGGCCCCAAATTTATTTTCAAAATGTCACTTATAAACTTGTAAATTTAGAAATCCCTGGTTAGCACAGTTGGAAATGGAGGCAAAAGAAGGGTGAAAGCTAAAATAAATGATTGTTCTATTGAGATACCAAATCAGAAAATTAATGTAAATTTAAATATATTACCTTTGGGGTCTTCCAATTCTTTAATTAGAATGGATTGGTTGGAGGAGTGTTGGTCATTAGTAAATTGTAAAGATAAAACTATAAATTATATCAATTAAGGGGGTGTTAGATAGGAAATTCAAGGTGTGAAGAGACCCATAAAACTGCAACCAATCACTGCCTCCCAACTAAGAAAATACATTAGGAAGGAGTGTCATATTTATGTAGTGCAAGTGGGTTTTACTAATTCTAAAATTAAGTTAGCTCTTTGGAAATCCTTCCAATCATTCAATATTTTATTGATGTGTTTCCGTAAGAAATTCCAGGACTACCTCCTAAGAGAGACATCAATTTCACCATAGAATTTATTCCAGGGGCTGCACATGTGTCAAATACCCCTTATCGAATGAGTATTCCTAAGCTAACTGAGCTCAAAATGTACTTACAAGAACTACTCGATAAGGGATATATCTGGCCAAGTGCGTCCCCATGGGGAGCACCCATTTTGTTTGTCAAGAAAAAATATGGTACTCTAAGACTATGCATCAATTAGCAACACCTTAACAAGCTGAAAATTAAGAATAAATATAGGTTACCCAGAATCGACGATTTGTTTGACCAAGTCAAAGGAGCCATGGTGTTTTCCAAGATAGAATTGCGGTTGGGGTATCCTCAGATAAGGGTGAGGGAAGAGGACATTCCTAAAATCATTTTTCAGACTCACTATGGCCATTATGAATTTCTGGTTCTGCCCTTTGGCCTAACCAATGCTCCAACAACTTTCATGTGTCTCATGAATAGTGTATTCCACTGCTATATTGACCAATTTTTGCTAATTTTTATTGAAAATATTGTTATATACTCAATAAAGTTAGAGAAGCATAAGGAGCACTTGTGAATAGCTTTACAAACATTACAGGAACATCAATTGTATGCTAAATATAGTAAGTATGATTTCCTTAAGTATCAGATTCAATACTCAGGGCATGTCATCTCTGCGAAAGGGATAACAGTTGATCCAGAAAATATAAAAATCATTATTCCTACTAATGTTACTGATATACAACCTTTCATGGGCTTATCAAGATATTACCACCACTTAATTGAAGGACTTTCTAAAATAGCCTATCCTATACCCTCCTTGCAGAAAAAAGGAAAAGTTTTTAAGTGAACTACTGAATGTCAACACAGTTTTGAATTACTAAAGAATTTGTTAACCATAACTCCAATGCTAAAAATATCAAATCCAGAAAAGGAGTTTGTCGTTTGCACCGATGCATGTCAGGAAGGATTTGGAGGGGTGTTGATACAAGAAGGAAAAGTTATTGCATACAAATCCTGAAAAATAAAGGAGCATGAACAGAGGTATTCTACTTACGAATTGGAACTAGAAAAGGAGTTTTTCGTTTGCACCAATGTATGTCAAGATGGACTTGGAGGGGTGTTGATGCAAGAAGGAAAAGTTATTGCATACAAATCTTGAAAAATAAAGGAGCATGAGAAGAGGTATTCTACTCACAAATTGGAACTAATTGTAGTAGTAAACGCTCTAAAGGTATGGAAACATTATCTTCTAGGAACCATAACTAGCAACATAACCAGTTTCTTTAAGAAACTTAACGTCAATGCTCGTCAAGCTAGGTGGACCACCTTTTTGACCAAATTCGATTTTGATATTAAACATTTGAAAGGAAAAGAAAATCAAGTAGCAAAGGCACTAGGTAGGAAGTTGCATCATGTGTATGAGATTTTGTACAATTAAGGTGAATTTAATTTTTCAGAATTGATTAAATATCTGGAATATTTATTTTTGTGGCAACAAACCAAACAAGTAAACAATTCAGGACAACAAAGTGATTATGGCATAAATAATGATAATTTACTAATTTTTAGAGGAACAACATATGTTCCAAATCAGGTAGCTATTAGACAATTAATATTGGATGAGTTTCACATAAAGCCATATTTTTCCCACCCTAGATATCAAAAATTATTTTATGTTGTTAAGAAAAATAAATTGGCTTGGAATGAGGAAATATATCATTGAATATTTGGCCAAATTTCTAGAGCGTAAGCAAGTTAAAGCTGAACATTAGCACCCAGTTAGACTATTTCACCCGCTACCCATTCCAGAATGGAAGTGGGAGGTAATTACTTTAGAATTCATCACTGGTTTTCCTAAAACTAAGAAGTAGAACAATTCAATCATGGTGGTAGTAGATAAGCTAAGTAAAGTAGTCCATTTTATCCTTGTTCAATCAACATACAAAACTGTGCAGATTGCAAATGTATTTATGCGAGAAATTTTTAGATTACATGGGTTGCACAAAGTTATGATATCAAGTAGAGATGTAAAATTTACATCAACTTTTTGGAAAACTCTCTTTACTAGCCTAGGAACTCAAGTTCAGTTTAGCACAACATATCATCCACAGACTGACAAAGAAACAAAGAAGGTAAATCAAATTCTATAAGATATGTTGCGAATGTATGTAATCTAACACCTGAACAAATGGGAAGAGTACATCCACTTAATGGAATTTTCATACAATAACAATTACCATGAATTGTTGAAAATAAGTCCCTTTGAATTTTTATATGGGAGAAGATGTAATACCCCCATTAACTAGAATATTCTAGAGGGCAGACTCATGTTGGGACCCAACATGTTGGCAGAAATTGGAAATATTGTAACAAGGGTACGACAGAATCTAAAAGTTGCCCAGGATAGACAGAAGATGTATGCAGACAAGAAAAGAACCTTCAAATAATTTGAGATAGGGGACCATGTGTATGTTCAAGTAAAGCCAAAGAAGAGCACCATGTAGTGGAAGGGATGTGTGAGACTGTCCCCATGATATTATGGACCCTTCCAAATTTTGGAAAGGATTGGACCCACTACATACGATTTGGCATTACCTGGCTATATAAGAGTTGATAACATGTTTCACGTATCCTTGTTAATATCTTATATATATATATAAATAATATATGTATATATATATATATATATATATAATATTATAAGATATAACTGGTTAAGAATAAAGTTAAAGTATTATTAAATAATGAGTACATTTGTTGAAATTGAATGAGATTTAAAATATTTACAAATTTTAAAATTTTGTGGTATTGAAATAGGCAGAACCAGATGGAGAGTTCTTGGTAAAACTTCTATGCATTCTTGGTCATAGAGGAACAACACTATGTAAGGACTCTAGACACCACATATCTCCACAATGGCATGATATTGTCCACTTTGGGCCTAAGCCCTTATGGATTTGTTTTTGGGCTTTACCCAAAAAGGCCTCATACCAATGGAGATATTTTTCCATCCTTATATACCCATGATCCTCCCCACTTCTAGTCAATGTGGGACTTTGGTCGTATACCCAACACTCTCCCCTCGGACAAGGACCATCGAGCCTCCCCTCAACGATTATCATCCCGTCCACCTCTACCAATAGATTCTCCGCTCCAATCGTTGGAAGCACATACCCTTACAGAGCACCACCTGCCTTGAGAGCTGGCTCTACCCAGGTCAACTCCTTCACCGTTTGGACATGACCGTCCATGCAGAATTGGAGCACACCGCCTGTCTAACCGAGCTCATCCATTAGATCGATCTGATATTACCGGGCCCACACCTCGTTTCGGCATTCCAAGGATTTCGACTGGATAACTTCGAACCTAGCTCTGAACACTTGTAAGAACTCTGCCGACACCACATATCTCCACAATGGCAGATATTGTCCACTTTGGCCTAAGCCCTTATGGATTTGTTTTTGGGCTTTACCCCCAAAAGGCCTCATACCAATGGAGATATTTGTCCATCCTTATATACACATGATCCTCCCCACTTCTAGTCAATGTGGGACTTTGGTCATATACCCAACACACTATAGAAAGGAGCCATCATGTAGGTTAAAGGGTAGTGGAAGCACTTTTGCCCGGAAAAGGCCACCTGGGAGGATGAAAGTTTGATTCGAGAATCATACCCTGATATGTTCCAAAGGCATGAATAAACACTCAGGACGGTGTTTTTCTTAAGAGGGGGAAGATGTAATAACCCTGGAGCTATATATAAATTGTTCTTTATGTATATTTATTACTATGTAAGACTTGGTAATTTTGTTTGATGAAGAAAGTAAAGGAATGTGAAAATTAAATATATAGTCATTAATATATTTTAATTTCTAAAATATTAGACTTGGTCAAAGAAAAGAGAGGAAAAGGCTTCAATAAAAGAGAATCTTTTGTTTCTAAATTGTTAGATAGTTATTCCCCTCCCCAAAGAGATTAAAAAAAATAAAAAAATCTTAGACAGAGGAGGTAGGTAGCCTAGGGAGAAGGAAAAGAATAAAATAATTGATAGGTCACTATCAAGAATCATGTATTCTACTATTGGGTATTCTTGAGCTTATGGTAACCAATGGAAATTGTGACAAAGAAAGTATTTCTAGGCTGGACAAGTGGTCTTGAAGCCCTGGAAGGAATATTGGTTGAATTGATTTGGAAACCAAGAGGTTTAGGGGGAGGTCTGGATGTTATTTTCAGCCTCATAGGTCAGGAAGTTTGAAAGAAGTATCTTTCGATATTAATCTTTGGTGGATTCAATCAATAGATAATGACAATGAAAGTATCATTTTATCTTTGATATAAAAATGTTTTCTATGAAAGAATGATGAACCCTGATAAAACTAACAGGTCTCAGTTGTATTCTTTTTAAGGTTGAATTTAGTTTATGAATTAAACAAATCAAATGGAGAGAAAATCTCAAAGAATTTTTTGAATAGTAATATAAATGAATTTACTGTGATA
Source organism: Pinus taeda (assembly GCA_000404065.3). Lineage (NCBI taxonomy): Eukaryota > Viridiplantae > Streptophyta > Pinopsida > Pinales > Pinaceae > Pinus > Pinus taeda. Next base: position 44,428 of record APFE030724807.1, read on the forward strand.
TGCATTTTGTAACCAATTGGAATTAAAAAATTTGTAAATAGTATGGGAACTAATCATGGTCATAGATTATTGAGTAAAGAACCCAAGGCCATATATTATTGAGTAAAGAACCAATGTAGACCTGGTTGGGTATTACAAATGTTTGTAACCCTAAAGTTGTTCATAAATAATTCATTTCCAGCAATGAATGGTGATTGTGTGAAACCCTAGAAGCTTCGACTATAATCTTGAGTGAAGAAAGATTACAATAATACATGATAGGTTAGTATCCTTCCAACCCGAAAGTTGCTAGGACAAAGTCCTTTTCCTAAAAGGGAATAAGAAATATTGTATCTAGTAGTCGAGCTCATAAGTAATTATTAATATGGGTGAAGTTCGTTCCACATGAATACAAAAAATTAGCAACCAAATTCACATAAACAGTGGTTATTTTCAACAAAGGAAAAGAATTATACGTATATCTACGCTATAACACAACATTTATATAGTGGTGGGAATATGTGATAACGCATGCATGTAACCAAAATTCAAAATAGGAATCTAGAAAGGCACAACAGCATAAAGAACTGTCATTAACCAAGGCTTAAACAATATAATGGCTACAATGAAATATACAACCCTTGTCACAAAAGAATAATACTTCTAGGAGAAGATGGATAAATGTAATTGATAATCGAAACTATAATAAAACACAAGTCTCAAGAAAAACCATTTGTTGAATGATTTCGGGTCAAAGAACATATTATGCACTACAAAGAAAAGACTAAAATCCTTAAGAATGGTTTGTCCACCGAGAAACAACACCAATACTTTAAAGTGAAACCCTAATGATAATTCTAACCCTAATATCCAAATTAACAAGCATAATATGTCGACTACAATTTGAATTCATTTAAAGAGTTTCAAGGAGGCCGATAAAAACCTGGAGAAGGTAATCCAAGAGATAAGCAGTTCAGAATCCTGTAGGATGAATTCCAAGAACCGCAGGTAAGAAAAGAGGGTCAGAACACAAGTGTCATACCTGCCAGTAGACCAAGAGAAATGAGAACAGTGAACTCAAATTCTCAACTATCAACAAAAACCCAATTTAAGAACTCTTTCATACTGAATCACAATCCTTTCAAGTCTTAGCTCGTCGAAAATATTTTCCTGATTCTTTGGCGAGAACTGGTGCACTGGTGGTAGACCTGGTAGAGAGACATCAACGAGGGTTAAATGAAGTTGATATACACCTTAATCCTTGAGTAAATCAAGTGAACAACAATTGTGTTGGAAACAAGGGAAAATAAATATTTTACATGAGGAATGAAGTCAACACCATTGTCGTAGGCCTAGGACTGTTGAAATGATAATTTCAACTGCAACACTATTTTTTTCTTTGCGATGCGATCTTATCGCATATCGTAAATCGGATACACGCCCTGTTGCCCAACGCTACGTCCTGTGATTTCTGTCGATTGCAATGTTGCGATGCGATCCAATCGCAAATCGCTCCCATATGATAGTGCTCCATTTTTTCTCTTTCGCAGATTGCGATTCTGCGATGCGATCCAATCACAAATCGCATATCTCATTTTTAAACCAATATCAACTAACAGTCGTCCGATTGAAGTCAACAGTTGTGTATAGGCCTGCACCATATGGACTTGACGTGAATTAGAAGTTTCATTTACCGCCAGTTTTGTCAGTAAAACAGTAAATGTAATTTACTGTGGGATCGTAAACGTTGGTGAGATTTTAATTTTATTGTTTTTTGTTGTTCACGGGAGTATGGTATAGTTAATATGTATTGTTATGTTTAGTTTTTAGTAGAATGTGAAGAATGCAGCAGCACGCATATGAAAAATTACACAATAGTGTAAATATAATTTTCTCTTTGTAATGCACAGCAGTGCAGAGAAGGTTTTGGTTGTTGAATATGAAATGTAATATTCCGCAGTGAATGTAGGAGGAAGATTTCTTTACACACAGCAGTGTAAAAATTTTCAAAGGAGAGACTTTTCTTTGTGGAACTGAAGCGTTCCTGGTGTAATCCTTCTATGAGAGGAAGAAGTTCTATAACAACATTCTGTTTAATGAATACAAAGTTTTTGTGTGTGTGAAAACTATGTCTGCTCAGAAAACTATTTTAGCTTCCCTGTGTTGAGATCCTGCGATAAAGCAAAGCATTGTTCTCTGTTCATTTTTGTTTGGAATTATCAGAAATTCCCAACAAGGACCCATCTGCAACTCTTCCAAAATACTTGTGTAATTTTATGTAAGCGGGGTGAGTAATAGTTTTAATTAAAAAGAGGAACAAAATGAAACCATTTGTGAACCAAATTGAGATGGGTAACTCACTTGAGGAATAACAAGGTAATAGAAACCATAACATTGAAGCAAAACAACTGCAGAGTCAAGCCTCGATAGGCAGAATGGAAAAGTTGGGAGGAACCAGGAGTGAGACAATTGCCATCAACTGTTTCCCCACAGGAAGAACCATTCGATGCAAACCCTAACTCGTAGACTGTGAGGATCATTCCACCTGGAGTGCACCAAATGCCTCGAATGTTCTGATCATATTTCTTCTCGAGAATTCTTAACACCACTAAATTTAACCATGTTCGAAGGTAATTAAATTGGATGCCAATTGAAGTTACCATGCAGAGGTACACCAGAGTGCAGAGTTGTCGTCTCATTAGCACTAATACATGAACTAAGGGAAAACCATATACCATATAATTATTAAACCATGATTGTTTGTGTATCTCAGTTAAATTTTCAATATGAAATAATGTATCGTATACCAACCTTTGTTTCATCTAATGGTGTATGCTTTCTTCTCATAGTCTATATTTTTAATAGCTAAATAATGTATTTTAATGTCTGATAGAGATAGTAAATATGCTTATGACTTAGAAACAAATGTTTGGATGATGCATGAAATTATAGGGATGTAATTCATAGTAAGTATCTCTTGTTATCTACTTTATGGCGTAATGTATTGGGGAGTGTGACGATGCAAATTTTTAAGATTTTGGGTGCCTAAATGTTTTTGATAGCTCTAAATCCATTTCCACCATCCAAAAATGTTCACACACTCATATTATCAGATTTTGTCATTCATACCTCATTAGACAACACCATTTATAAATATTGATGCAAATATAACTTTAAAACTAATCTAAATTTATTATATTTAGATGTATCAAAATTTTAATGTGCATTTTTTTATTATTAATTTGATATCTGTTGGGTCCCTATAATACTAGTTATTACCCCATTACTATTGAGTTATACCCCTTATTATATTGATGTACCCATGTAGTGCCCATATTGTTACGATTGTGCCCCATAGAAGCCCACTATTGTTATTATTGTGCCCTTACATTATTATTGTTATGTAGGCTCTGATTATGTTATGACCCCTTAGACTCCTATATATAGAAAGGAGGTCTTTTCATTTGTATCATCGAAGAATTGTTCATTTATGTAATGTAAAGGAGGTTTCCCCCTAGAAGAGGCTGATTTCTAAGGCGTTGATCTATCTTTTCTATCTTTTCTTGAGCTGGTTTCATAACATTTGGTATCAGAGCTTTGGATTCTAGGGTTTGGCTGCTCCAAACAAGTCATCGTGGAATTTTCGCTATAACTTTGTTTCTGCAATGTTTCAGAAGTCGAAAAAAAAAACCCATTTGAGAAGACATCGTGCTATATCTTGGGTCCGAATTGCAGATCTTTTTGCACTATATTTGCGGAGATATGATCTGAGGAAGTTGGTCCTTTTGCAGATTCCTGAATTACATTCCAAACAAGTGACCTGGGGAAAATCATCATAACGTTTTCTCTGAGAATTGGATTGAAATTTCGTCAAAAGGTATAGAAAGAGGACGGACTGTAGTTTCTTCTGTATATTTTTCAGAGCTAAAGGTTGAAACAGTGACTCGTGGCACGTCGTACAAGTTCACTCTACTGAACTAGTCTATAATCAAGTCACTGTGGGAGATTTTGCATAACGCTTCCTTGGAGAATCCAATTTGGATCATACTGGTGGCATTGGAAAGAGGACATAGAGGGCTACCAAAGGTCGCAAATTTAGAACTGGCTGATCTGAAAGTACATAGATACATCAGAGGCAATATCGAGCCCCTACAAAGAAAAAAAAAGGTGTGTAAATTCTTTTAAATTTTTGCTTAAGATTGGTTTGAAAATTTATTTTGAAGGAATTCAAAGAGCTAGTAGAGCATTATTATCGGTAATTGATGCCCCGAGGAAAGAAAATGCAAACACCTAGTAAGGAACCTGAAATCTCTATCATGACTCTTGAAGAAGAGGAAGAAATGCTACATGATATATCAAAATTACAAGACCAAGTGCAAAAAATGTCAGCCTCACAAAAGCTAACAGAAACTAAGATAAATAGCATGGAATCTAAGATAAAGGGCATGGTAGCTAATATGAATGGCATGGAAGCTAAGATGGACGATTGGAAGACAGATTTGAAGACAGACATGGGCAATTTGAAGACAGATTTGAAGACAGACATGGACGAATTGAAGATAAATATGAATAAGCTACTACAAGAAATGGTCACTAAGGGTGAAAGGGTAGTAAAGGAAACTCATGATGAGAACAAAAGAAATGTTAATTATGATTCCATACTCTTATGTGGGATCGAAGAACCATCATAGTCCAAAAATCGATATGAGGAAGTTTGATGGCAAGGATCCCGCAACATGGATACTACAGATGGAGCAATTTTTCGATCTCAATAATGTGCAAAACACACAAAAGGT